>CATIWJ010091384.1:0-27130 GCA_949640765.1 Croton laevigatus | reverse complement strand
AGGTTTGATACTTTAACTACGAAAATACCAATATATTTTCTTAAAATTTGCATGCATTAAAATTTGCTATCAATTTATTATAAATTTTATGAAATCTGATATTTGAGATTTATTTTGTGATTTGAAAAAAATATAATATTTATGATTTGGAAATATTTATATATTATTTGTGATTAAATTATGATTTGGAAAATATATATGATTTATGATTAAATGGTGATTTGAGATATATTTTATTTGTGCTTTATGATTTGGAATGGAATTGAGAAAGTACTTCAGAAATAAATATTTTGCTCTACTTAGGTAGTGAATTAGTGTGATAAGGGTGTGATGCATCATACACTGTAGCAGTACTGCGACCAACTAAGTTAGACTTAAGTAAAGTCAAACTTTGGATAAACCGAGCAGAGCCTGCAATCAGGTCCGACCGGTTACACTTTGAATGATTTGAATACGGCCGTCAAAATGAGAATTGACTTTTGTCAAAATTGGGTACTCCGGCTGTAGGCCAAGAGTTATCCGAAATTCGGTCTAAATAGGATGCTCCGGCTGTGGGTCTAGAGTTATCCAAGACCGTAAATTAAATACAGTAAGCTTTATCCATGTGTTCACTAAATTTTTAGTAGAGCCACTTGAATAATTCAAATAAGTAAATTTGATATTAATTGATTTATTATTTATTTCAAATGAGTTGATTATTATTTTAATATTTATTATTGAATTTATTTTCATTAAAAGATTAATTATTGCATTTATATTTTCAATTGCATGAAAATATTATTATTGTTATTTTATGGTTAAAAGTATCCACTGAGCGAAATCGCTCAACAAGTTTAGTTAATTTTGAACTTGTAGGTTTTTTGAAAGACGCAAGAAGAATGAATAAAATCAAATAGTATCAGGCTCATCAGAATTGTTTAGCAAAGTATATACTGTGAAGTTAAATCAAAGAATAGTAAAGGAAGCTGGAATTGAATTTTTATTATTCAATGTTGTAAACTTTATAAATTATATTTTAATAAATTGTAAAAAATATGAGTTGTATACCATGTAATATGTAATGTGGCACATCTTGGTTCGATTGTAAACGGTCGGGTTAAGGGGTGCTACAAAAAGAGCCTACACTATTTTACTGGTGAAAAAATATAATCATGCCCTTTCAAAAATAAGAATTAGTTAGGCGATGAAACGAAATGAATATGTATTGACGGATTGTTATTGAATAGAATCCATATCATTTATATGCAATTATTACAAAATTATACTAAATTACCCTTCTTACAAATTTTTGACCTAATAATTCATAAACTCAAAAACTTTGGCTGCCTAAACAAATGCAGTTCGTTAGCTTATACATTTTCTATCTTTTGCACAATTTCACTGTTTCATATTTTATTTTAATTTTACCGAAACCCCATTTGAATTGTTATTAAATTTTTCATTTCATATTATATTTCGGATTGAATTTTGTTATTGATTTGGGGGAATTGGTCCAGTCATATGTTCTATGCCTATGACCTGTTTGATAAAAAGCTTGAAAGAAATAAATTTATTTCAGATGTTTCATGTGATTCAAAAGCAAAACTAGTACCAGCCTAATATATATCTTTATAAGAATTTGAATATTTCATTAACAACGTGCTATATAATTTGAATATAAAATTCTATTCCTCAACCATAAATGGAACTTAAAACGATGAACATTACTCACAACATATGTGGACTAGGTCCTTTATTAGTCCAAGAAAATATATATGTTGAATTAAATTATATCGAGTATGATCAGCTGAAAGAATCCCCACCATTCATCTCCGTCCCCAAATGAAAACTTGGCATGCAAATTCACAACTTTGATATCTGAAATTTCAAACGCACCGAAATGTGACATTGTATTCTTGTATAAAAGAGCCTACTCTCTTCTAGTGGTTTCAAAAACATTAATTAGTTAGGCCGTGAAACGAAAGGAGTATGGATTCAGGAATTGTTATTGAATAGAATTAGTATTATTTATATGCAATTATTACAAATTATACAAAATCACACTTCTTACAAAGTTTTCAACTAATAATTCATAAACACAAAAAACTTTTGCCACAACTCATACATTTTCTATCTTTTGCACAATTTCAATGTTTCATATTTTATTTTAATTTTACAGTAACCCCATTTGAATTGTTATTAAATTTTTCATTTCATATTATGTTTCGGATTGAATTTTGTTATTGATTTGGGATAATTGGTCCAGTCATATGTTCTATGCCTATGACTTGTTTGATAAAATGCTTGAAATAAATAAATTTATTTCAAATGTTTCAAGTGATTCAAAAGCAAAACTGGTACCAGCCTGGTGTCTATCTCTATAAGGATTTGAATATTTCATTAACAATGGACTATAAAATTCAAATATAAATGGAACTTAAAATGATCAACATTAGGTCCTTTATTGGTCCAAGAAATTATCTATGTTGAACTTAAATCATATCAAGTTTGATCAACAAAAGAATCCCTACATAACTCACAGTTTGATTATTGGATTTTACTATTAATTTTTATTAATCTTGATTTGTAAGGAGAATTATTACAAAATAAAATATATTACAAAATGATATTTGAAGGCATGGGTCTTGGGTGGATGCATTTTACAGGTAAAAATATTTTTGTTATTTTATTTATTAATCATTATAATGAGAATTAATTATTTAATTTTGAATTTTGTAGGCAAAATTAAAGACTAAGACAATAGCAATTATGTCATTGTTTTTCTCACTCACAACACCAATTTGAATTGCAATTGGAATAGCTATTTCTAATAGTTATGATGAAAATAGCCAAAATGTAACACCTCTTAATCCGACTACTACTAGCGGTCGAGCTAAGTGTGCTACAACGGATGCAACATGGTATATAGAACATTACCTTAGAAAAATTTTTCTTCTTTTATTCTGATGTTAGCTCTGACTTCTGATTTTTTTTTTTCATAGTATATGACATTCTAAGTGTTTCTGCTTGATGTCACTTGGTCGTTCCGATTCTATTTTCGTCTTTTCACGAACCTATAAGTTTAGCATAAACTAAACTTGCTAAGCTACTAGCTCAGTAGAATAATTGAGTTTATCTAAATTACAAAAAAATTATAAATAAATAAAATCTTAATTTTTTTAAAAATTTTATTATATGCTTTCTTCCAGAATTTGCAAAACACGAGATTTCAATTTCCTATCTAACAAATATACATATTAAGGATAAAATTGTTATTTGCAAAAAATATAATAAGAAAACCAAAGAAAAATAAAGGAATTGATTTAAACTTTTAACAAAAATAGAAATATATGAATATTTATAAAATGAAAAAAAAGTTTATTAATGTTCCCGAATCATCATCTTACCTGAACCGAATACCAGAAGGAAAACAGATTTCCTAATCCTTTTAAGGGAAGTCGTTACTCGTTCGTTACACAGTAGCGATTACCCAAAACCAAGAAAAAGGTTTCCTAATCCTTATAAAATTTTTTCTTTTTTTATGCTTATGTTAGGTCTAACTTCTGGTTTTTTTTTTTCATAGTATATGACATTCTAAGTGTTTATGCTTGATGTCACTTGGTCGTTCCGATTCTATTTTCGTCTTTTCACGAACTTATAAGTTTAGCATAAACTAAACTTGCTAAGCTACTAGCTCAGTAAGTACTTTATACTTATTTAATGTAAATTTCACATACTAATAACACATATAACAAATATCAACATATATCATAGCATCACAGTTTCATATATGCATAGCACATACAATTAAACATAATTAAACAAGGATAAAATACCAAACCTGTTATTAATGACGTGACTGCTTCTTGCTCATCCTAAGCCTCTCCTTGTCTAGTTCACTCCTCATTGCTATCTACTTTAACGAATAATTACAATTCTTGATTAGTTTCTCCTTTTATTTATCAATGAACTTATTTTATATTTCTATCAATTGTGTTATGGTCCATTTTACTCTTTGCCATATTTCTTACTTCTTTCCGCATCTCAAAATTAATCTAACTTATTCATGTATTCATTTGTTTCTTAAATTATCTTCATAATAAATCCCCAAAATTTATTAATCCATTTCATACTCACTTCTGTATTTTACTCAATAAATCCTTCTGAAATTTTATTTTGCTCAGTCTCTATTCATATTTATCTTACTTTATAAATTACTCTAAATAGTATTCTTTAAAATCCCTTTTTTGAAATTTTCTAATACTTCAATTAAAATATCAATCTTAATCTCAATTTATCTTACGATCCCTTTTAACTTACTTGTTCCTCCTCAATTTGCTTACGATATACCCACTGTTGTTTGTTCGGGTTATCTGCTTATTTTTCACTTATATATTTCCTAGTTTCTTTATGACATGTTTCTAGATTCTTTTACTATTTTAAGTATCTATTATAATATCCTTTGACTTATGAAATCTGAAAATTTTATTCATTTTATGCACTGATATTTATTATTTGCATTTCTATTCTAGTTATCCCATTTTATGCTTTGACTAATTTAAATGATAATTACTAACTAATTATGTGTAGTATTTCTTCCGATCATCAACTAATTTAATTCATCTACTTTTTATCAGTCCATTAATCAAAATTCTAATTATATCTCAATACTCTATATTTAATTATCAATCAGTCACTACTATATAACTTCTATCACATATAAAAATGTAAATAAATAAACTTTCATATACACAATGTCTTCCGACATAATAGTAGGCTAGGCTGAAAAATAGTCCATTATTATTCATTTTGTAACACCGTTAACCCAACCATTTATGGTCGAACCAAGGTGTGCCACATTACATATTATACGGTATACAGATCATAATCTAAAATTATATTACAAAAGATGGGTATATTTTTTTTTCTTTCTACTCTAGTTTTGCTTTTGCCGACTTTATCTTTACAGTATATGCCAATCTATGTTCTTGTTCTGGTAGTAACCTAATATTCCAACTTCTATACTTTTTTTGGAGACCTACAAGTTCAGAATAAACCAAATTTGCTGAGCAATAATGCTCAATTGATACTTTAACTAATGAAAAGCGTAAATAATTTAAATGCATATGCATAATTTTTAAACAATATTAAAATATTATAAATTACATAATCAAATAAATTGCTTAATTCAAAATCTTACTTGTTTAGCTCTACTAGGTATTTAGGTGAACACATGGATAAAGTCTGTATTTATATTTCTGTATGACATGGTATTTCTATGCATATTCTGAATTCTATTTCTCAATTCAAACGGCCGTATTCAAAATTCAATCAAAATCAAAATCTGTTTGGTAATACGACTGATTCAATCTGTATCACTCTCTATCTGTTTCACTTTTCAATTTGTTCAAAAATTCGCAGTACTGCTAAATATATGATGCATCATACCCTTATCTCACTGGTTCAACTTATTCTAAGTAGAGCAATAATTATTTTCTGTATTATTTTCACATTTATCAAATTTCTGAAATAATCACCATTTCATTTTTCATTTCATAAATCAACGCTTATTTAACAAAAATATCATTATCTTAATTTATTGTCTTTTTTTCAAAAATATAGTCATAATAAATTTTCAACTTATTTATTATTTATTTCTTTATCAAAATTTACTTATTTAAATATACTTTATTTTTCTTTTAAAAATAACTTTAATCTTAGATAAATACGGTATTTTTTTTTATCAACATATCTATAATAAATATTCATGACTTTTATATCAAATATATTTCAACTATATTAAATTAAATACTAATACTTATTTTATATTTCCTTAATCATAAATATTCTTATTTTACTTCTTTGTCAAATTATTTAAGAGTTTACTATATAGTAATTTACCAAAAATAATATTTTAACTTATATTTTTCAAAATATCTAATAAATATTATTTTCTCAAAATAGTCAAATTAAAGATATAATAGATTTTCAAAATATCTTAACTCTTTTTATATATAGAAATTACTTTATATAAAATAATATATTTTTTCTTCTGAAATAACAAATTTAATAAAAATATTACTTTAATCAAAATTACAAAAGTAACTTAATTTACTAACTATAAAAATTATAAACACTTAATATATTTCAATTAATAATAATAATAATAAATCTTATATAACAATAATTAGATATCTTTAATTAACAAAGTATATTTTATCCAATCATAAGAATATTTGAAATTATTAATTCTTTCTCTTATTAACAAAGATCACAATCTCAAATAATTCATATCCAATAAAATAATTCAACCCAAATAATTCCAATAAATCATTTAATGCAAATAATTAAAAACATGCATAAAATAAAAATTTAACTTTACATTAATTAAAGTATCAAACATGTCTCCTTTGTTACGGTATCTATCTTCTAATTCTTCGGACTGTCCTTTTGTTCTATCATTGTCCATATCCAATAATCATAAGGTATTGTCCGAATATTTGTCCATTTAATAGTCCATATGATTATTTTTAATTGGATCCATTTAATTTTATTTGTCCAAATTTTTAATAAATATGTCATATGTGTTAATCATTAAATTTTTGTCATATAATTTATTTAGACTTATTTTATAGTTGTTTTAGATCCAATTTTGTTGTCAAATTAATTTAATCTTAATATTAATTAAGATTTTCCACTAACTAATTTATTAAATATTTATCTTATAATATTTGTCTCAAAAATCAGTTTCTAAAATTTATTTTAGCCATATTAAATTTAATCTTAGCCTTTAATTAATTTATTAACATCCCAAAATTATTTAATTTCAAAATTAAACTTAATTTATATTTTAATCAGGTATTAGGACGAAAATGAAGAGAGTAAATAAGTTTTGAGGTCAATACCTAATAGAAATCTAGGCGAAGGGACGAGAGTGCACGCGGAAGGAAAGTTCAGGGAGTAAATGGAAATCTTGTGCAGGCTCGCGGCCCTGCAGAGCGTCTCGCAGTCTCGCCAAAACGACAGCCTCTTCCTCGCGCTGGCTCGACGAACGACAGGCGGCTGGACGTGTGGGCTGGCAGGCTGGGCAGTTTTAGGGATTTTCGGAAACTTTTGTGTTTTTCCTCAATTTTAAGTGCCTACCTGAATTAGTTTGTACTCTAATGACTCCTCAGAGGTTAATGGTCATTTATAGACCAGATTACTTTATTAATTTTGTATTTTAGCTTCTAATTATTTTAATTTACTATTTACTTTTTGACAAATTCATTAAATATCAAAATAAATTTCATTTTCTTGTCTCTCACTTGCTATCTATTGTTTTCATCAATAATTCTACTTCAATTATATTATGTGACAGATTTTATTTATATCCAAATTTTACTTGCATTTAAAATTCAATTACATTTTACTTTTAATTCATTTTTATCCATTTTCATTTTTTGTAAACCCTTCAAACTATGTCTTTAATATTTGATAAAAATATCACAAATATTTACTTAAGTTTGTCTCTTGAAAAATCTAAAATTTTTGTAAACTTGACACTTAATTTTACTTGTTTTACTTAATTTAATTAATTTTCAAATTTGATTAAATCGGTTTATTTTTGTTTTCAAAGGTTTACAATTGCCTAAGGGTTTATTAAGGGTCTACTTTATTTTTATTTCATTTATACTTGATTTAATATTTTACTATTTAACTAAGGTAAATTTTAAATTTACTGTTTTACCGTATTTTACCCGGTGTGGTAAAAATTAACCGATTTTCAAAATATAGCAAAATTATACTTAAAATAATTGCCACAATGTCTAGATTACAAATTTAAGTATTTTAAAACTTAATTTCAAATTTATAATTTTTTTAAGAATCAAAATGACTAAAATACCCTCGAAGTTGAAAAATATAATATTATACTTAAAATACTTATTTATTCAATCTAGTTATTTTCTAGACATTTAATCTCTTTAAAAATAATTCATTATTAAAATTTAATATAATTTATTTTTCATTTAGTCTAATTTTATTGGTAAATTATAATTTGGTCATTTTTCTTATTTATGTAATTCAAGAATTATCATTTTCGGGCTGTTACACATTTGGCCATTTAATCGTACAATTATAATCTTATTTTTATGTCAATTAGTTTTAAAACTAATAATTAAATGTACTTTTCATGTAGATCACTCACTACATTGGTGGCTAATGACGTAGTGCAATTTGATTTCTCAAACATGAAGATAGCTGAAATGTCAAAATATTAGATGTTATTTGGCAATAATGTGCCTACACTTGCTATTTACTTCAACTTTCAATTTTTTTTTTCTTTTGCTATATTTACAATTTTTTTTATACATTAGAAAATTTTATTTTTTTATTTATTTTTTTCACATAGTATTATTTAAACAGTGATTATAATTTATAAAAAAATAATATTAGATATTAATAATTTACGTTATGATTCTTATTGTATTATTATCAAATACGTGGTTGTCGTAAAATGGATATACATCGCGTAATATCTTTTGTATTCAATAAACATTCCAAAGTCGATTAAAGCCTTTGGTAAATATATTAGGGAATAATTCGGAAATACGACATAAATTTTTTGAGGTCAGGAAGCAACCGTGAGGTCGCCACCACCAGCTTCCATTGTTCATTGAAATTTCCAAGTCGAACACAGTCTTTTCGAAGACCTATTTTCAGATAAACTAGGGCCTGTTTGGTTTAGCTGTTTTAAACAGCTGATAGCTGGTGCTGATAGCTGTTGGCTGTTGAGGATAGCTGATAGCTGAAGGGACTAAGTGTTTGGTAAATCATGTGGCCAAACAAGATTGCTTAATAAAATAAATAGCAACCTTTGCTTTATAAACTAAGTGCGTGACTTAGAAAATTTTGTTGCCACCTCTAAACAATAGAAAATATGCCCAAGACATAAAATGACTTGGACTTCAGGGGGACATCTGTAGGCCTCCCGACCTTTTATGGGCCACCGATATTTGGCGACGAGCCTACACCATCCACTACAGGCCCAGCCGATATGACAGTACTGACCGCACTATATATAGCCCTCAGCTGCTAGGGGTGATAAAAAATAACCGAAATTCGGTTTCCGAACCAAAATCAAATCGAAAGAATTTTCGATTTGGTTATCGATGCTAAAATGGGAAAAACTGAAATTTTCTGTTCGATCGTCAGTTCGGTTCTGTTCGTTTAAGAACCGAACCGAACTAAACCGAATTAAAACGACGTAGCTTTATACATGTGGTTTCACATATGTTATAACATAAACCTAAGCAGCCAGCTAGCCTTCTGTTCCTCCATTTCGAAAACCAACCAGCCTCCTTCCTTTCACTCCTTCATTTCAACCGCAACCCTAACCCACCAATTGCTATCGCCTCCTTCGCCACTCTTTCTCCACCTTCATCTCCTCCACCGATTGCTTCCTCCTGGCATTTATTCTCCCCCTCCTCTCCTTGCCGATGTCGTCCCCATTTTCTGGCCAAGCTACAACAAGCTAAAATAGGTAAGCTACAATTTAATTTTTTTTCATATTATGTATTGATGCTTTGTTCTTGTTCAAAAGTTAATTGATCGCTGAAATTCTTGTCCTAAGGTTGTGGAATAATTGTGTAATTTATAAATATGTAAAGGAATTTGCAACTGGTGCTTCTGTCACTGTCACATCTCGAACTCTGTGATATTAAAAATACCGTAATACTAGTCGATAATCGAAATAGATAATTAAGCAAAGAAAAGCAAATTTAAAAGTTGAAAATTTAAAATAAAATATACGCTACGAATATAATCATAAATAGTTAGAAATATAAAGATAAAATCTAATAAATTATTAAAAATTTAAAGCAATCAATATTATTGAGGAGTGGAAATTGTAATTGAAAAAGAATAGATACAAAACGCGGAATAAAATGGAACAAATTTTAAATTGGGGATTAAAAGGGAATTGTGGTAGAAGATAAAATAATAATAATAAACAACAATAGTGACAAAATGACAATACATGTAGACCATTCCAAAATAAAACAAATGGAAATTTGAGAAGTAGTGTACGTGGGAAGATAAGAAATAATAGAAAAATAATAATAAAAATAACAATAGTGGCGTGCAAGGAAAATATAGAATATAAAAATAGTAATGATAATAGTATATGTGTTATGAAAAAAAAGGAAGGAAAATCAGATTGAGACAAGTGTAAACTGAAGGTGGTTTAATAATTGGTATTACTAGAAATACAGATGAGGGAATGAAGATGAGGGAATGAATTATAGTGAAAATAATAACAAGACAATTGGAACAAAAATAAGAAAAGGAAGAAACGAGAAAAAGGAAAGAAGCAAAGTTGGAGTGTTAAATTTATTTATATGGTAAACACAAAGAGAAAGAAATACAGAGAATAGAAAGTATAAGTAGAAGAAATGAGAAACAGAAGCAGGGAATTAAGGAAACAGAGGAGGAAAACGAGAGGAAATCACCGAAAATAAACCAAGCTTCAACTTTGGTGTCTGGACCTCCTCATCGGCAACTAAGACCATCGTCCGCCTCTTGGAAGTCCGGTGGTCAGTTTAGAGACCAGAAACAACTTAAACGGTGACCGGAAGGATGATTTTCAGTCGGGTCAAAAATGAAGGAAACGGGTCGAACATTCTATTCAAAATATCATCAATTTTCGACATTCTACCGACCGGGTAACTGTGACCAAACGAAAGTAGAGGTCAAGAAGAATATTTTGGTATATAGCTTGTAATTTATGGTCGCCAGAAAACATGAAAAAGTCGAGTCGAAGTCGGGTATGGATAACCCATGTTGCAGCCAAACGGCTGAAGAAGAAGACCAATTTGGCCAACTTCATGTTTGGCTCAAAACTTATTCCCATGTGCAAAAAAGCCCTTAAAAATTACAAATAAGCCCCTATCCTTATTATAGCATTTCAAACATGCCCTTACATATTATATTTAATATATATTTGAATTTATTTTAGAAAAATAATTAGTTGGGGGTATTAATTAATTATGAGAGTAGTTTAAATTGAATAAATATGCTATGTTTGGACATAATTATTTATGGAAGTCAATAAATTATTTAGTTAGAAATTTAGTTAAGTTAGTAAAAGGTAAATATATTTTTTTTTTTTGAATGGAATAATTATTCATTAAATTATATCCGCCTGTAAAAGAGGCCGAATGCAAAGAGGTGGATTAGACAACCACTCTCCCACAGAAGTCGAGGAAATGTCTGCTCTAGCTAATCTATGAGCAACACAGTTCGCAGACCGCTTAACATGAGTAAAACGAATATCACCTAGCTGTTGAGCGTAAAATAAACAATCTTCTAGTACAACCCCAACTTGATTTTGATGAAGACACCTTGAATTCAATGCATCCACGATTATTTTTGAATCCAACTCTACAATCACCTTATTGACTTGTAAATCTTTTAACCAAGATAGAGCTTCCCTACAAGTGAGTACTTCAGCTTCCAAAGGAGTTGCTGCCCAACCCAAAACTGCATTTTTGGCTCCTTTAAAAACACCCCTTGAATCCCTCACTACTGCCCCAAAACCAACTCCAGCTCCCTCCATATAACTTGCATCAACATTAATCTTCAAATACGGTTCTGGTGGAGGTAGCCATCCATTAATATTCCGACAAGAAAAAGTCTCACCGGTCTGCATATGATTTCCAATTTGCAGCAGCTGTTCTGTCTGCTCATCATCTTCCATCCGCTCCAGTTGCCAATCCCGGACCACCGCCACAGCTGCTGCCCGTATATCCTCCACCTTCACCGGCTTCCCTTTCCATAACAATGCATTCCTAGCCATCCAACAACTCCATGCTCCGGCCACTATTTCGACCCTTTGTATATCAGTTAAAGATCTAAAGCATAACACCATCCAATCCACAATATTTGATTGCTCATTAAGCAACTGAACCGCTGCATTATTATGCCAAAAATTACGAAGAACAGAGCATAAAAATAAACTATGCAAAATTGTTTCCTCCCTTTCCCTGCACATGACGCAGTCCTCATTAACATCCACCCCTCTTCTCTGTAGATTGGTTTTAACTGGCAGACAACCGGAAACACATCTCCACAAAAAATTACGGATACGTGGAGACACTGGTAACTTCCAAACAATACTCCAAGGTACCCCTGTTTGCTGCCTTTCAACACAATATTTCTGCATTTGCTGGTAGTATGCACTCTTTACAGTATACAAACCTTTCTCTTCAAATGCCCAACAAACACTATCAGCCCTTTCTCTTATTGATAAAGAGATTTTTCGAATTAACTCAACATCTCTGCGTTGAAAAAGAGATTCAATTAATGAGACATTCCAAAATTTAGTACCTGGAATTAGTAAATCTTGGATTCTCAATGCCTCACCCCCTGGAAATATTGGAGTTCTTATATATGGATCATTCGAATCCGGTAACCATGGTACATTCCATATACAAGACTTTCCATCCCCAACAACCAACCATATGCCTTCTTTAATAATAGGAATTGCAGCCATCAAACTCTTCCATACAAAACTATCATTGTTCTTCACCACACTTTGTAAAATTCTATAATCCGGAAAATACTTAGCTTTAAAAATACGACTAACTAATGCCTCCGGATACACTATAAAATGCCAAATTGTCTTCCCCAACAAAGCCAAATTATATTCCTTAAGTTTTCTGAAATTTAAACCTCAATCCTCACAAGATTTACACAATTTAGTCCATGTCATCCAATGAATAGAGCGGCGGCCTGTCAAGTTATTATCCCACCAAAAAGAATTTAACATTTTCTCCAATATCTCACATGTACCACTCGGAATTAGAAATATACACATGGCATAAACTGGTAGAGCTTGTGCCACAGATTTGAGTAGGACTTCCTTCCCAGCTTGTGATATTCCTCTTTTCTGCCAACCTTATATGCGTTTATGAAGCTTCTTAATAAGAAAAGAAAATTCTGCACTTCTGTTCCGTCCCATTGCAGATGGCAATCCCAAATATTTTCCATGATTAGAAACTTCGGATACATTCAAAATAGTACAAATCTGGTGCCGAATCAATTCTTCTGTATTGGTGCTAAACAAAACACAAGACTTCTGATAATTAATGAGCTGGCCAGAAGCTTGAGCATATAAATGAAACCCAAGTTGAAGTTGTCTAGCTTCCTCCTCTGATGCACGAAAATAAAAAATACTGTCATCTGCAAAAAGAAAGTGAGAAATAACTGGAGCCCCTGTTACTATACTACACCCATGTAAGAGTCCCCGATCAACCCAATTATTTAATAAGGAAGACAAGCCTTCCGTACAAAATAGAAATAGAAAAGGGGATAGAGGATCTCCCTGTCGAACTCCGCAAGATGGCAGGATTGCGTCAAAACTAGCATCCTTGTGTGTAATGTGATAGGAAACAGTGGTCACACATTGCATGAACAAACTAATGCACTTCTCTGGAATTCCCAATCGCCTCATTACATCTTCTATAAATGGCCATTCCACCCTATCATATGCTTTAGATAAATCAATTTTTAAAGCGGCATATCCACATCTGCCTAGTCTTCTCCGCTTTAAAAAATGATGTAACTCAAACGCGATCATGATATTATCCGATATCAATCTTTAAGGAACAAATGCACTCTGATTCTCAGAGATTAAAACCTTTATACAGCCGCGGAGACGAGAAACTATACATTTAGAAATAGCTCTCATTATCACATTACATAATGCAATAGGCCGGAGATCCGTTACTCGCTTAGGAGTTTTTATCTTAGGAACTAAAACAATAATTGTCTTATTCAACTCAGCAGGGATAACTCCATTTTTCAGACAATATAAACACAATTGGGTAATGTCAAGACCGACAATATCCCAGAATGTTTGAAAAAATCCAGGATTAAAACCATCCGGACCCGGGGCTTTATTCGAATTCATATCTCGAAAAGCCAGCCTCACTTCCTCCGCAATATAAGGTCTCATCAAAACAGCTCCCATGTCATCTGTCAATCTCCTAGATACACATTGAGTCACTGGATCCAGCACACTTCCCTTAGACTGAAATATTTGTTGGAAATAAGAATGAATATATGATTCCAATCCATTTCCCCAAGTATATACAACTCCATCATCATCTACTAATTCTTGAATATTATTCTTCTTCAAACGAAATGTGGCATTGCGGTGGAAAAAGTTTGTGTTCATATTACCTTTTGTCAACCAATCTTGCTTGGCTCTTTGTCTCCAATAAGCATTTTGTTGCTGCAATAATTCCATATACTCAGCATTAACTTCATTCCGATGGACATCAGAACCTGGCCCAAAGTCACTCGCCAACTGGGTCATCTGTCGCCTACATTCCTTCAATCTACCTTTAAATCTCAACCGATATCGTTGACCCCATGCAAGCAAAGCTTCACGACATGCCTGTAATTTTGTCAAGGCAATCAATACTGGATCTCCAATAGCTACCGTTTCTGTCCACACCTTTTGCACCACCTCTCTACAGTCTGGAATTCTTCTCCACGCATTTTCAAATCGAAAAGGCATTACACCACTCTCCTTATATTGGATCGATTTAATCACAAGCAAAGCATGATCCGAACTAGCTGAAGGAGTAACTAACACCTGCATATCTTGAAAACGATCAACCCAATCCTTATTAGCCAACGCCCTATCCAACCTTTCCCTCATTGTAATCAACCCATCTCTCTTTAATTCCCATGTAAACTTCTGTCCAGAAAACCCCAGATCAAGTAAATGACATTGCTCAATAACACTCCGAAAGCCATTCAACAAATACATTGGTTGTGGTTGACCACCCCATTTTTCCGTTCTACTAACCATATCATTAAAATCACCGACAATACATCATGGCAAAGAGGATACTGTTGCCAACCCAGCAATACACTCCCAAGAATCTCTCCGACGATTTCGTTCAGGAAATCCATAAAACCCCGTCAATCTCCAATCCCCATTAGCATCTGCCACAGAAACATCTATATAATTGACGCTAGAACCCAACACCGTCACCATACCCTCCTCTTTCCATAATAAGGCCAATCCACCTCCATGATTTATATGTGGCACATAGAAAAAATCATGAAAATGTAGCTCCCTACACACTGCTTCCATTCTCTCTCTATCCACCCTAACCTCCATTAAAAATACCACACCAGGTCTATGTGCAGAAATTACATCCTGCAATTGTTGAACTTTCGTGGATCGGCCTAATCCATGACAGTTCCAGCTTAAGAGATTCATGGCTGTGGGCAGGTCTGGTCTTTGCCAGAACCCGCCGGACAATCAGTTTCCATCATAACACCAAAATCCCCCCTAATTCCCCCATGTGCCTTCCGCTTTTTAGGGTCATTCACCAGGGAAATTGTCTCTCTAGCAGCCACCTCCTCATAGGATTGAACAACCGTACGATCACGCACTTCTTGTTGCATCCTAATTTTCTGTGATTCTATAAGAGACATATCCGCCATACCTTATAGTAAAGGATTACCTTGCTTATCACCAAGCCACCTATTATGCATCAAACCACTATCTCATCTTAAAGGTGCACGTAAATAAGAGGAATATTTCCTCTCCACAGTACGACCTTTTGCCGCATAAACTACTGGACAAAAGTTGTCTGTATGATCGAGCATACCACATACTAGACAGAAGGATGTCAATCTCTCAAAGCGAAATTGCACCATAAAACCCTCTCCACCCTGAGCTTTCAATCGCATTCGTTGTTTCAGTGGTCTCCTTATATCAATCTCCACTTTGATGCGTAAACATTCACAGTTTAAGGTAGCAAAATTATTATTATCAGCCTCTATAAAACGTCCAATGTAATTCCCAATAAGTTCACAAAAAGGCAATGTGAAATATCCCGCTGGCACTTCATACACTTGGACCCAAAAATCCACCATACATAATTCCATATTCATTGGATTGATCCCATCTTCTACCTTCTTCATAATAATAATCTTATTATTGAAAGACCAAGGCCCTCCATTTAGAATCTGTTGCATATCAACAGGATGAAAAAAGCGAAAAGTAAATAAGTTAAAACCCAATCTTTGAAAATTAACCCTATGTTTTGGTCTCCACACAGACGCCATAGTTCTCTGAAAAGCTATGTAATTAACTTCTCTATCCAACAAAACCCTTCCCACAAGCAAATATCCCGGTATCGTTGTTGCGCATACAGGTGTTGGAATTATTATTTCTGGCTCATCATCTTCTGTTTCATTCGTTATCTGAGGATTCAGCACTCCATGCTCAGCCATTGCACTGATAAGATGTCAATTAACAACCCTAACAAGGTCAGATATGAAAAGGATCAAGCCGCCACACCTGTGCAAATCACAGGAACACTAGCAAAACCTAGCGATGATAAATATTTAAATTGATTATAAACATGTTTAATATATATTAATTAATTAAAAAATAAGAGAGAAATTATACATAATTAAATTAAAAATACATTATTTATAAAATGAGAATTAATCATAATTATAATTATTTGATAAAATAGATGCTAGTAGAAATTAGTCCCAGACAACAACGCGTAGGAGAGGAACAGACGCAGCGAGAAAAATCAGGTTTGGTACTTTATGCTTGCTTAATTATTTTTAAATAAGTATGCTGTGCAAATATGATTTGGAAATTCTGTGCTACTATGATATTTGCTGCATTTGTTTGCTATGTGTGATTTATGTGTGAAATTGAAATGTGAATTAATATTAAATAAGTATAAAGTACCCACTAAGCGAAATGCTTAGCAAGTTTAGTGTATGCTAAACTTATAGGTAATGAAAGACACCAGGAAATTCAAAATAGTCGAGAAGAGACAAGCTCACCACAAACATTAGAAAGGCATATACTATGGAACGGAGCCAGAAGGCTAGGAGACCAACGGATCAAGGAAATGCAAAATTTTTATTCAGCATTGTAATTATTGTAAATTTTATTTTAGTCAGTTGTAGTTATGTTCTGTATACCAAGTAGCATTAGTTGTGGCACACTTAGTTCAGCTAGTAGTAGTCGGGTTAAGGGGTGTTACAGTCACTCTCTGTTTCACTCTACTTCCTTTTCTTTCTCATCTTCCTGTCACTCGAATTAGCTCAGGTTGTAACATACATAAAAGAACCAAAAAAGTTGTACTTTTGATTAAAGACAGTTAGGTTGTTATACTTTGGATTCATATGTTTCTTATTATCTATGAACTTATCTTTGCAAATAGGAATTAGCTTTCTTTCGCTTTCTTTAAAGTAGGAAGATTCGGTTTTTTACCAAACAAAAATTGAACCGAACCAAATGGTTCGTATTCGTTTTTTCATAAAAAAAATTCGATTTTCGATTTTCAAAAAGTAAATTCGGTTTATTGGTTTCGGTTCGGTTTTGAACACCCCTATTAGCTATGGGTGGGCAAAACCGAACCGAAATTGTAAACCGAATCAGAACCGAATCGAAACCGAACCAAAATTCGGTTAATTGAATTATTTGATTTCGGTTCGTAAAATATATAAATGGAAATATTCGATTCGGTTTTTGGTTCGCAATGTTAATAAACCGAACCGAATTTTACACGTAAAATATGTGTAAAATCGAATCCGAACCATAACCGAACCAAAATCTGGTTAACCGAATAATTTGGTTCAGTTTTTGGTTCATAAATATTAAATTCGATTTTGAATTGAAAATCGAATTTTGGTTCGGTTACCGAACTGAACCAATTTTGCCCACTCTTACTATTAGCTAGGGGTGAGCAAGAAAAACCATAAATCAAAAATCAAACTGAAACCAAATCGAAAATCGGTTAACGATCAGTTTGGTTTGGTTTTCGATTTTGTAAATAGAGAAACCGAAAAAATCTGTTCGGCTCTCGCTTTTTGGTTCCTGGAAACCGAAACCGAACCGATGACCGAAAATCATGTGGCGTCGTTTTATTATGCATCTCAAATATACCCTAACCCTCGTTCTCTTCTCATTTCTTCGTGCCTCTTCTTTGTTTTCCCCACCGCAGCTCTCAATCTCAGCCCAAATCTCCGCCGCGCCTCCGCTCGGAACTGCTGCTTGCCTTCCTTCGGCCTCCACCTTCGGCCACCGCGCGCGCCTGCCACTTCTTCGCCGGTAAGCAGCTTAGTTTTCTTCTCATTTCATTCGTGCCTTCTTATTTGTTTTCCCTGACGCTGCTCTCAATCTCAGCCCTAATCTCCGTCGCGCCTCCACTCCAAACTGTTGTTTCCCTTCGGCCTCCACCTCCAGCCACCGCCGGTAACTTGGAAAGGCTTCTGTTGAAGTTGATTGCTTTGTTTTTCCTCTGCTCTGTTTTTCTTCTGTACTGCTTCCATCAGTTTAGGTAAGTGCCTGCTTTGTTCTTTACTTTATTTTTTTTCAAAATTAAGAATTGCACAATTGATTGATTGAATTAGTTTATAGTGAAAATCAAGTTAGGGTTTAGGGTTCTGTTTGAAATTGTTCCTGTTAATTTTTTTTTTCTTTTTTTTTATAACCTATTGATCTTGCAAAGTTGCAATTAATTACCTGTTGATCTTGCAATTACACTATAAACCTTTTAATAACAACTTAAGATGTTGCTTGTTTAAGAATTTTGTTGGTCTTTAAGTAGGCTTCTGCTGCTTATTTAATTTAATTCTTAATAATATGAATAATTTGATATGATTGTCCTGTTTTTGATAGTGGGGTTCATCAATTAGTTTTGCCATTACTGTATAATTATTTAAAGTAATTTATGAGATTAGCTGTTTGTTAGTTTGATAATTTTATTATTTATTAATCTTAATTGTCTCTTAGGCCGTCTTAATGATGGTGATGCATTTGATTTGGAGGCGATTTCCTTTTTAAAAATTAAAAGACATTGCTTGATGTGCTGAACTACCAACACAAATGCCAAGTATAGAAATTTGTGTTCAACAAAAACGATGATAATTGCATTGCATGACTTGTGAAACTTGCAGTAAATAAGCAAATTCAAATCACACTTCGAATTCCACTTTACCTTTATGAATAAAAATATGCAGAAAGAATAACCGAAATCCTAATCGTAGAGATGTACAGTAGATGATTTATACACATTTAAAGCTGATCACCAACCAAAATAAGTCAAGAAATTGACTGTTTGACCAACCAAAGTACACATTATTTTAAAAGATTTTCTTCGTTAGTTAGTATTAGAACAAGGAAGATGAAATCTTTTTTCTTTTGTTAGTTTGAATGTGTTTTGGGGAGGGTTTTTGGTAGTAGCTGTTGCAAATCGTTTCAAGGCATTAAACATGCATTATTCTTATGCGTATTTCAATGTTCGCAGAGAGTCTGAAGACGTACTTGATGAAGATGATTATGAACTGCTTCCATTGATTAATAAATTGCCAATATTTTCTGCTGTTGTTGTTTCACAAGATTTCTTTAATTGTATTAGTCTTTCTTTTAGTTGTCTTATTGATGCCACTGCTTCACTTCTGCATTATTGAAATAAGGTCTGTATTGTAATTTTTATGTACTAGATTTCATCCACTGATGAAATTAATTTAAGCTCTGAAAAAAATTACAGGTAAATAAAATTCAATAATACAAATATATACCTCCAAAAATGATAAACCAAACCAGCCCCTCTTAGAAATATCATATTTCTTAATTAGCAGTTTTATCCCAGCCAGATAGCAAACTAAATTTATTAGCTCTCATGCATATGACTTTGTAATCTTATTTTAGTTTTGTGTACTGTGCTTGGACTTTTGCACCATCTTTTTCATAAGATACCATTCATTGCTTACATAAATAAGATTACTACTAATGACAATTGTAATTTGGATTTTGCAGGTTGGCTGTAGGTGCTGTTTATGAATTTCAAATTGAAATAATCATGTGCTGCTGTGTAATTTGAGGTGGATTATGATTTTCGGTTTTCGGCCGAACCGAACCGAAATTTTTAGTTCCGTTACACTTCGGTTTTAGAGTCATCGGTTCAGTTTATCCTTCGATTTACCATAAACCGAACCGAAAAATGCCTACCCTTACTACTAGCTGCTACCTATCCACAGCTAAGATAACCCTTTTATCTTCAATACTAAGTCACGCTTAATGTTTTTCACCTTTCACCTAATAATCCGTAAACACAAAACATTTGCCACCTTAAAAAAAAAAAATTGCAATTTGTTACGCACGCATTTGATGCTCCAAATGCCTAGAATTCCAATATTCTTAACATGTTAAAAATAGAGCTTTTTTTAAAGAAGTTTAAAAAATAGTTTGATTAAGTCTCAACTAATTATAAAAGGTATGCCTATAAATTCTCTTTTTATTTTTTAAATCGTTGTTTATATATATATATATAATCTTAAATGCTTTTAACAAAATAAATCGTATGTCATCATTCTTTCATCATCTCTACCTCTATTTTAGCAAAATCATCTCAAATATATAATAATAATAAAAAAGTGCCGTAAAAAGGAAATTATAAAAAAAGTTAATTTATAAAATCTAATTACTAATATAATGATACAACGTTCCGTTTATATCCTTTCATTATACTGTAATACAATCTTTGAAGGGTAATGAAATTTCATCGAATAACGTCAATATTAGAATGATAAGAATTTTTTAAAAAAAAAAATCAAACCGACAATTAATATGAAAATGAATGTGAATATGATTTGGACTTTGGACTTTGTTGATGAATGAAAAGGGCAGTCAGTGCACAAAGATATTTCGTATTTACACAGGATTTGGGGGAGAGCTGCACACCCCAAAGGTGCAAATGTAATCATCCTTACTCTACATTTACCGTAAGAAGTTGATTTTACGGCTCGATCCGTGACTTTTTAGTCACGTGGCGATAATTTTACTGGTGATGAATATATGAAGAGCTATTTTCTTTTAAAAAATAAGAATATCATGAATTATTTTCAAAAGATAACTTGAGTTATTGATGAAGAAAGCTACTGTTGTTTTCCTAAATTTTGTGTTAGAAAAAATTGTTTGGAAAAAAGAAAATCGTTTTAAATTTTAGTTTTTGAGTTACAACAAACAACAACCAACTAAAATTAAAATACAATTTTGAATTTAAATCCATTTCCTCCTTAAAGTTAGAGATAAAGACTATTTTATTTTAATCTTTAAAAATAATATATAAATAATTTATAATAATTATTAAATATAAATATATTTAATAAAATACAACTCTTGAGATATAGCAAATATATTTATTGATTAAAAAAAAATACAAATTTATTAAATATATAACCAGAATGTCAAAAATTAAAACATTAACTTAAAACCATAGTTTGTTCTTTTGTTTCGATTTTGAGCATCACTTATTTTACGAGAACTGCCAATCCAGACTTCCTGAAAAACGGGGGATATCCCGCCACTCTTTACCCTGATTTACAGTAAAAGCGTGAAACGAGTTGGCTTGATGAGACACGCCGTTCTTATATAAGTGTACTAGCTTAGTTATTTCTAACTCATTCGACCCAAATTAATGACAATGATCAAACTAAACCTTAATTATCTAACAATCTTCTGCCTTCTTCTTCTTGTTCTTCCTTCGCTTGTTCATGGCGAATGTACCTGCGAAGCCGACGAGCAACCAGCCGCAGACATATCTCGTGCAAATAAATACAAGATTGTAGCCATAGCTGCAATACTTATCGCAGGCGCAATCGGAGTTTGTCTTCCGTTAATCGGAAATATCATTCCAGAGGGGATATTCTTTCTGGTAAAATCTTTCGCCGCAGGGGTAATATTGTCAACTGGATTTATCCATGTTCTTCCTGATGCTTTTGAGAATTTGACGTCGCCATGTTTGGACGAAAATCCATGGCAGAAATTTCCGTTTACTGGTTTCGTAGCTATGGTGTCTGCGATTGGGGCTTTAATGATAGATGCTTTTGCAACTTCTTATTACAGTAGACAAAATCTGCCATCTGTTAATCTAAATGTAGATGAAGAAAAGGTTGAAGACAATGAGATTCAGATTCATACTCATGCAACTCATGCACATTCCCACCGCGTCGTTTCGGTTGATAATTCTGTTCGTACTGACCTCCTTCGACATCGAGTTATTTCGCAGGTATTTTTACTTTATTTTTTCTTTAATTTAATTTTCTTTTTTTACATCGGATATGATCAGTTTAAAAAACTCAACTCGATTTTTTTTTAGTTGTCGCTATTTGGACTCAACTAAATTTCCCCAAAACTCAGTGTTTGATTATTGAATTTTACTATTAATCTTTATTAATCTTGATTTGTAAGGACAAAATAAAATATAAACGGTCATAAAATAGTCTAATTTATTGTTCTAATTTTATTAAAATATCAAATAACAATCAAATAATAGGTGTGTGAGTAGCCAACTGAATACGTTGCAATTAGTTTTTACAAGTCACAATTTATGAAAAATGAAAATTTATGTTTTTAGTTCTTCCGATCACGTAGCTGATACAAATCTGACGTCAATTTAGCACATATAAATTATTAGCTTTATAGCTTATTATATTAATTTTATAGCATTTTAATATGAATATCTTTGCGTTAGCTAAATTGCTTATGCCTTGTAGTTCAATTTGAAAACTAACAAATGTCATATATGGTTGTAGGTGTTGGAGTTGGGTATTGTAGTGCACTCAGTAATAATAGGAGTTTCTTTAGGGGCTTCTAAAAGTCCAAGCACTATAAAACCTCTAATTGCTGCTATTACATTTCATCAATTCTTTGAAGGCATGGGTCTTGGTGGATGCATTTTTCAGGTAAAAATATTTTTGTTATTTTATTTATTAATCATTATAATGAGAATTAATTATTTAATTTTGAATTTTGTAGGCAAAATTAAAGACAAAGACAATAACAATTATGTCATTGTTTTTCTCACTCACAACACCAATTGGAATTGCAATTGGAATAGCTATTTCTAATAGCTATGATGAAAATAGCCCAAAAGCTCTAATTGTAGAAGGAATTTTCAATTCTGCATCAGCTGGAATTTTGATATATATGGCGTTGGTTGATCTTCTTGCTGCTGATTTTATGAATGCTAAAGTACTAAACAATGGAAAACTTCAGCTTGGAGTCAATTTCTTTCTTCTTTTTGGAGCTGCTTGTATGTCCGTTTTGGCCATATGGGCTTAAAAGTTGTTTCAGAGGTGGAGAAAAAATAAATGTAACGTAAGTTTATTACCTCTCCAATGCTAATTAGATTAGATCGAATTGATAGTGTCATATAAAACAGTAAAAGTAAGTGGTATCATGGATTAATATTTATTTAGAGATATTGAAATTTCAAAAATTTATTTTCAATTTGTTCTCATTTGATGATTTATATTTTTTTTTTATTTTGTGCTATGTTGCATTTATTTTGTGCATTTTTTTAATGTCTAAAGTGTTTGATAAGATGTACTCCTGTTTTAAGTTTGTAGTTTAGTTAATCGGCTTGAGTTAATATTTTTTTATTGCAGTCTGCATTTGTGTTTAGGGGATGAAAGATTAAATTGATGAATTTTTTTTTTTCTATTGCTGATGGATATGAGTATAGTTTTAAATGATTCACATGATTTTAAATGGATTTTGTTCCAACTTCTAAATGCTAATGCTGTGATCGGACTTTCATATAACCAATTTGATTCAATTTCTTGTTTCATGTATTTCAAAGTTCATTTTGATCCACTGTATTGTTTTTTTTATCGTCGTGGAACATTTCTTGTGTTTTCTTATAATAATGAATGGATGATTTTTAGGAATTTCATTAATGAAATAAATAATTTTAGCAAAAAAAAAAAAAAAACGAGTACCATGCGTCTTCATACTCAACAAAAAAAAAAGATATAAATTATTGTATTGTTTGAATCTGATACGATTTCACATGAAAAAATCCTTGATGGTAGGCAGGAAAAAGTGTATATAAAATTTCAAATGGAACTTTTTTTTCTATATCTGATATTTGGGATGTTTTTGTATGCCAAACAAGTTAATTTTCAAAATTTTTTTTTTTTTTTTGGACAATTCATTTTCTTACGCGTGAATACCCTTATTTAATTATTTTTTTAAGCTTTTTAGGATAATAGTAGTAAATAACAAATTGTAATTTTATAATTTAAGTAAATAGCACTTTTTATTATTAAATTATGTTTATATACCAATACGTGTATAAATATATGCATATGTACACCAAAAGTAATATTTATTTCCTATGAAGTGATATTTACATTTTTTTTTTAATCAAATATTTTTTATTGATTATTGTTTTGGTACAAGTACAATACAAGTCTTTGGAGGAGTGATAGATTCGGGCATGATATCTGAATTAAAACTTAAAAAAAAAAAAAAAACTGAAAAAGCGCTATATAATGTAAAAAACCTACATTTAGAGAAAAACCGATAAATTGAATAAGATTTTTAAATAAGTCAAAATGTCCAAAAAAAAAAAAAAAAAGAAACCCACTCCCAAAATAAATTACGGTGCCCCCTCAAGTCAAGAACTGGGGTCTCACAATCACTAGTCAATATGCTTTTCTCTTGCTCGCATGGAAAACGAAAAGAAAGATGCATTCTCGTCATTAATAATAAGAAATTAACCGGAATCTTTACATAAACTCATCATCAATAATCATTTCAGTCAGTTTAATCAGAAGAAACCAGATCGAATTATCCTCGTTTTATATTTTCAACGGTATACTAGCTTCAGGGGCAGATCCACCTTAGGCCTAGGAGGAGCATCCGTCTACCCTGAAGTAATAAAAGTAATAAAGTGACATTATAGGGACAACAAATTGTCTTTGGTGTAATGGTTGCTTAAAAGTTGATTTAAAGCAAGATGATCAATCTCCTAATCATTTCCATTTTATTTTTATTTAACATGTCGTCTATATTTTTCTTGCTTCTATTTTTATTATTATCTTATTCTTATTTTACAAAGAATTCTAATAAAATTTTGAAATTAATATCAAATATCTCAGTCTTATTTAACCATTCCCTTTTTATTTTTATTTAACATGCCTTCTATATTTTTTTTGTTTCTATTTTTATTATTATTTTAGTCTTATTTTTACAAAAAATTCTAATAAATTTTTGAAATTAATATCAAAACCTAAAATTTTTTTTACCCCAATAATAATTTTTACTATTTTAAAATAAAAGTTTTCTATAGTTATTACTAATATATATATATATATATAACAAGCACTAAAATAACTAATACAAATATATTTTATATGAATTTAAAAAAAAATTAAATAATTTTATATTATATATTCGGCCACCCTTACATAAATTTCTAGGTCCGCCACTGACTAGATTCTGGCTCCATTGGAATTTATTTTCTTTTGTTTCTAATCAGGACGCAATTCTGAAAAAACTAAGAACACATAAAGTGTGCGAATCACGGACAAAATAAAAATTGTTCTTTTAGTATTAAACATTTAAAACGCCTGTGTTTGCATTTTGAATTATTGGGATTTGACCAAAAAAAAACTTTACATATCCCCAAGTCTTCCCCCATCGAATTAATTACTCAAACATCTTTATACAAATTCAAATGTCTAATGGGTTCTTAATTTTGTAGCAACACTCGATCGGGCCGGTAATCCTTCAAGATTGGGCTTGGACTTTAAACAAGACTGAGTCATTCTTCTTTAAAGGTAGGTGAGGAATAAAAAAATTTTGTTTTCTTGATTCCATATGATATTTGCATCATTCCATTGTTCAATTCAAGCTCAGAAATATATTTTTTAACTAACTGAAAAACCAAAAGCAATAAAATAATCCTATTAATAAAAGAAAAACCAAAAGCATAAGCGTGGAGTTCGATTTCTGTCAATTATATTATTATTGTTGAGGAGGATTATATTACTGTGAAACTTACAATGTCTATTTTGTATTAGAAAAAACAAGAGCGGCTAAAAAAATTGTAAGCAGATATAAAACGACTTGCAGTCTGTTAAATGGGCCATGACTTGACTGGTCGGTATGGAGCGGCAACCAATGCTATCCGGGTCCAAAATTGATGGTCTATATTTTCAAACCCATTTTTTTTAATAAACCAAAAAAAGAAAATATGAAATTACAAAAATAATGGTATTATTGGACTTTGAGTTCCCAGCCCAGCTTCTCGGAAGTCCCATAACAGCCACCCTCTCTTCAACGCTCTAGCTGGCTCCGTTACCAACACTACTACAAGAACAATAATACTTATTAAACAAATTATTTAATACTGCCATTTTGAATATTAAAATCAAATACCTGTTCAAATTGAACTTATAAAATAATGAAATAATGAGCAAAGGTAATTTTTAAACTGTGAATAAGGGTGTTCAAATGAAAGCGTTAAATTATGGAATTCGTAAAATTTTGGTCCTTAAAAAATGTTTCCAATTGTTAATTCGTAAGAAAATTCCTGAATTTCGTTAATAGAAAATTTTTTTCCGAATTAATGTATTAGATGTTTAATACCAAAATAAACATAGAATTCCCTTCTTTTCTCTCTTTATGCCTCTTCATATGTAGAGAATTTCTTATTTTGTTATAAAGTTTATGAAATTATTCATTAACGGACTTATGCATAAAATTTGTGGAGATATGAAGAAATTTTGTGAATTTCTTTTTGCTGCATTTTTAAGAAATTTCATTAAAAATATTAAATTCATTAAATAAGAAGATTATTCGTTAAATTCGTGCATTTTTTATAGCATTTTTATAAAATTTCGTTAAAAATGTTAAATTCGTTAAATAAGAAGATTATTCGTTAAAATGGAGAATTCATAAGGAATAACTAATTCGTTAAATCTTCCGAAAAATAAATTTTTATTTTTTTTTATTCAGTGAAAATTTTTAAAAAGTTTTTTCCATTTTAACGAATGAACATCCCTAGGTGCGAGCAACGTACACTAGGGATGTTAACGGGTCGGGTACCCACTAATTTCTTTACTACCCGCCTGCCCCATAAAAAATTTACAACTTTCACTATCCGCCTCATAATGGGTAATGGATATCCACGAGTTATTGTTTTATTTTCTTAATAATTTTTTAGAATATTATATATATATATATATATATATATATATATATATATATATATATATATATATATATATATATATATATATATATATACTCATATAGATCACT
>CATIWJ010091378.1:0-19494 GCA_949640765.1 Croton laevigatus | reverse complement strand
TGACGGGTGAAAATAAGCCTTATTACTTTGAAATAATCTTTTTTTTGTTTTTTGGTTAAAACTCGTCTTGATTTAAAAGTGAAATGTTTTCAAACCACTACTAAATTTTTTTGAGACATTATTAATAAATAGCAATTTTTTATATTTATTTTATTAAATATCACATATTTTGAAATATTAAGTAAATATTTTTTTTTTTTAGTTATTGGTAAATATGTATGTAAACTTCACCGACCTCTCATAGACCATCGATTTCTCATGGGCTATCGACCTCTAATCCTAAGTCTGCAACATCACTCACTACAGGCTTAACTGACATCACACCGCTAACCTCACTATAAATACCTTCAGCAGTTACCAGATAAACATGAACACAATTTGAGAGCTAGAAAGAGATAAGCTTCGGTCTTCAATGTATATTTACTTTTACTAGTTTTTCTTAGCGTACATTGCACGTTTTAAACCATTTTATATTCTCATTATTGATGCTGTAGATTAATTATACATTGACAATAAAAAAAGCTATATAAAAATAATAGATTTTTATTTGAGAATCATTAATTAAAAAATCTTTAAAATATTATTAATTAGATGAATATAATTAAATATTCAAATTTTTAAAAATAAAATTTATCGAAATAAATTTATTTATTTATACATTTATTTTATTTTAAAAAAATTAACATATTAATTATAAGAATATTTTATTTTATAATAATTTCAACTATAAGATATGATTAATTATGAATAATTTTATTGTTAATCATTAATGTACCATATTTTATAAGTTATGAACTAATAATAAGTAATTAGATAAATAATTAAAATAATATATTATATAAATCAATTAATTTAGTAGTTTCGTAAAAATGTTTATACTCGTTTTAGATGTTCATTATTACCTTTTCTTTTTTTTAACAACTCGTGTTATCGTACTTAAATATAGTATTATTATTTTTATGATCACGTTTATATGTAATTCTATTATGAATGAAGAATCAGAATTTAATATAGTATGTGATTGAAATTTTTTTCTCATTATATCTTTTTCTAAACTTAAATCGAGTAAGTAGTCAAAGAACTTAAAAAATATATAATTGGTTATATTAAATAATATAAATTAATTGTCATATATATTGCAATATAATATCATAATTAGAATACTAATAATAATAATGCTAATATTATTAGAGGTTTAAATCTTATAATTAGAATAAGCTACTAATATTAATATTATTTTACTGTAAATTTTTAATTAGAATACAATAATGTATTAATAGATTGTTATTTATTTATAAAAAGTCACATTTTGTTAAATTGTTCCAATTTTCTTTTTTACTAGAATTCTTGTTTGCTATTAGAATAATATTTTTATTTTAATTTCAGACAAAAATAAATAAGATATGTGTTACAAATTTTTGGACATGAAATATTCAGTTCCATGATAAGAATAAAAAAAAGTCACAATTCAAGAAATATAAGTGTAAATTAAGAATTTATTTTTAAATTTAGGAATTAAAGATTATTTCCAATTAACGTGAAGATAAAATTTTTTGGCAATCATAAAATTCTAACGTCTCATTCTAATTGTAATTTAGAAATGTAAATCCATACAATAAATTGTCAATCTTTCACAAATGGAACTAATTA
This sequence comes from Croton laevigatus, assembly GCA_949640765.1. Taxonomy (NCBI): domain Eukaryota; kingdom Viridiplantae; phylum Streptophyta; class Magnoliopsida; order Malpighiales; family Euphorbiaceae; genus Croton; species Croton laevigatus. Next base: position 17,844 of record CATIWJ010091378.1, on the reverse strand, counting down.
CACAATGTTCTATTAGAAATAGAAAACGTATCTCATTTACCGCTGCAACTCCATAATTTCTTATATCATAGGAGTATATAAAACCCTACAACATGAAGATTTTAATTATCTTTGGTCATGGCATCTTCAGTTATTATTATTCTTGTTCTAACTATTATAGTTTCTTCCATTAATGCAGCTATTTCAGTAGAATTAATTGACAGAGACTCCTTGAATTCTCCTTTATGTAACACTAGTGAAACTCCAGTTCAACGACTTGCTATTGCTATTGCACGAACGACTGAAAAGTATTCATGCTGACTTAGTTGATAACAAAGGTCAATATCATACTATAAATTTTAGGATTATTCGACACAGGGAGTGGCATAAACGGGATCCAATGTGTATAGATGCTCCCATATTTAATACAGCCTTCAAGTAGACCAAGTCAATGTAAATATTGCAATTTTCAAAATATGTGGAAAAGTTGCTTATGAAAATATTGCAAATGGAGCTTATAATAGGAAAACCCACGGTGTTGTTGGTGCTTCACATAGGGGCTTTTCTCTTATTGGTTATTTAAGCATTAAGCACTTAATTGAAGGGTCAAAATTTTCATATTGTTTGGTTCCAATTAGGTCTACACATTCAAGCACCATGACTTTTGGAACAAACAATATCTTTGCAAGAAGAGGTCTTATTAACACCGTTAATTATCGAAGATGTTGCCATTATTTTGCAAGAATAGAAGCAATAAGCATTAAAGGTAGTCCTCACGGAGATTTTAGATTGATTTTTTTTTTTGCTCCAACATAATGCCAAAGGCGAAGGAGACATTGTTACAGGGACATAGGAAAGAGGGCCACGAGACCGTTGACCAATAGAGATTATAATATGTATCATTGAAATGAATAAAAAATATATTTTAAGAGTGACATGCTTGTTAAAATAAGTTGTGCCCAATTCAATGCATAGAGCTTACATTTATTGTTATTTTTGCTAACAAGATTTGACCCTTTCACTTACTATTTGGCTACGTCCCTGCATAGTTATAGATTCCGGAGCTTTACTATCAATACTCCCTGAGCAATTCTTCAAGCAATTTGTTGATAATTTTCAAATATTAAAAAAATAGCATATCTAATCTAATTAGTATTAATTTATTTCAAACAATATTGCTTTAGAATTATGATAGCCACTTGCAAGATCCGAACATAAGTATATTTGGAACAAATTGACAAAATATATTAATTAAATTTTTTTTTTAAACATTTGCCTATATAAAAATAACGGAAGAAGCAATAAATATTAACAAACAAAATCGTTTTTGATTTATTGAGTATTTAAACTTATCAACCTGAGCTTGAGCCATGGGTATAATTTTATTGAGTTTTCACTTGATAAATCAAAACTCGGCTACACATCATTCACAACCATGCCTAAGAAGCACCAATAAAAGAAAAGAATAATTACAGCTAAAGTTTATCTCAAAATAAAATCTACTGCAACCCTTACAATATCAACAGAATTCTAATGAAAGAAAAACGCGGAGTAACGCTAAAAGAAATACTGCCTATATCTTCATTGTCTGATTGCAAGTCGCTCATATGTCATTGTCTTGCTGGCCTGTTACGTTACTGGAACCGTTTGCTTGTCTTGCCTCCGGGCTAATAAGAACCTGAACCACATGGTGCACTGACCGCAAAAGGGGAAGGAAAATAATTTAAAGAATAAACAGGTCGGTACTTGGAATCGTAATATCATTGTACTAAAAATTTTGACATCAAAGGCATTTTGGCTTAGCTGAAATGATATCCTAAAATATACTTTGCACATAGGATTCACCTGAAATTTATATAGTAAAATAACTGGAGACATCCAAACACATACCTGATGCCAGGGTTTTCAGGAAAACTGTTTTTGCAAACTTCAATTCTGCTTGATGTGAACTTACAAATTGTTCCTGCATATTTATCAAGCCATCTTCATTAGTTCAAATCTCTAGTGGTATTAATTTACACTCCCATTGAGGGTTTAGATCATCCTCTATTTCTTTTTTTTGGCATCAAATTGTTCAGCATATCTAATAAATTTAACCTCTCATCAAGCAATGGAAATTCATACTTAAGAAAAAAATCCATTCACAAGAGCATAGCATGTTAAGCATAGCAGTAATGTTTCTTACCATTTCTCGAATTAGAAACTCTAGAAAATGATCAAATCTAGCTTGATGCCTCAACATGAATGGGCGCAGATGTCTCATATACAGTTTCCTGGCTCCCTGTCAGAATGTAATCATCCAGTGGGTATCAGCACTAAGTAAACATTCATGCCTGGCTTTCGATAAACATTAATAGCTAACTACAGAGATGAATTTGTACAAATAGAGTTTCCCACCTTAGATATTATACTTCCCTGCTCAACAAATATCCAAATCATCCAATAGGCTTTAAATGCAAATTCAGCTCATGGCAACAAATATTATTGAAGTTGCTAACATAGCACTAATAACAAGTAAAATTAGTAACAAAGGTAAAGGGAATAAGTAACCTTACATTGGCCGACGGAAGCTGCAGCCAAACAAGAAATGCAAACTTCACATGATAGTAGAGAGGAAACCTAAAGAAAACAAAGCAAAAAAGAGTTTTACTTTGTATGATATTTCAATGAAAACAGCAAAATTAACAATTAAAATCAGAACCATTCATACAGAAAGAACCAACACCAAGAAATTGTTGGGATGAAATTAAGCTTTGTGAGGAAATAATCGTGACCTCTTTAAAGATGCTATTGAATGATCAAAACCTTAAATACTTAATGCATGTCAGAAGAAAGGCAATCAGAAAAAGAACCCTAACAAAATTTGCTTTTTAATTAAAATTTATTTTCTACAAACAAAAGAAGAATGCGCTTGGCAGCTAAAGTTTAGCTCGTATACATTGAGGCCTTCTAACCGATTATATCATAGAGCACATGAACATAACACACAATGTTAATTTTTTCAATTCTTTATAAGGCACCAACAATATTATAGAGTAACAGGAACAAAATACAAAAGCTAATTTTCCAGTTATTTATATAATAACCAACCAAAAATTTGCTTGACCATTAGAAAGAGTAGAATATAGCATAATTAAGTATGATTGAAAGAAAATAAATCTTCATAAATGCACTTTCTTTTAATAAAAGAAAAGAGAGAGAGAGAGAGAGAGAGGGAGAGAGGATAATGAACAGTAAAGACCTAGATCATACCAGGATAGAATTTTATCAGCAAAAACTTCTACTATGCTGAAAGAGCCATAAGCTGCAGATGACAAGAACACACAATTTGAAAATATTAAGGATGTAGAAAATACCAACAGTATCATTAATTAGCAACAATGAAAAATAATCTCCCATCACCCGTCATTGATAATCATGTGATAAAATGCACATCACAAAACAGAATTAACTGTATGCAAAATCAATATTTGTGGGTAGGGATCAGGAAGATTTGATGTTCAATAAAAACTTAAAAAATCAATAAAATTCAAGCTTGATTCAATACCCTAAACGAAGCACCTATGTTACCATTGCAATTATAATTAATACGTGATAGAAAAGAAACCTGCCCAATATGTAAGCCATTTTTGTTTATCCGATTGTTCATTATTCTCAATAGCCTTGAATGTTGAGTAAACAGGTAAAACAATCCCTACGGAACAGCTGCATAAGCAATGGATTAGGCAGGCTATTAGCCATCCAACAATCAAATATATAAAGAAAAAAAAGGAAAAAGAAGTTAACCAAGCTGTACGGACGACAATGTTGGAATTCAGTGGGGAAAGAAGCAATTGCAAACCAACCTTTAAAAAAAATTAGAAAAAGAAAAAGTTACTAAATTCAAAAAACAGTAGTAAGTTGTTGAATCAATCAGATTAAACTTCTGATAGTGAGAAATTGAGGCGATCAAGAACCGAAAAGTGAAAAAACATTGCAGAAAACTCGGAAAATATCAAATCAAACTTGTAATTCGGGAAGCGTTAAGAGCAATGCTAACCTGGCCCGGAAAAGCCATGGAAGTTCTTCGACTTGTGGAAGAAGAGTAAGGGAGAGAGACTGGTAGACCGGCAAAAGGTGGAAACTGTAAACAGGGCTAAGGAATCAAATACTACCTCCGTTCTCAAATACAAACTGAGACTTTCACCGTTAACTTGCTTTTTACTCTCTATCTTTTTTCCAAAATACCCCAAAAAAATCGGGGAGAAAATAATATTATGCAGACTTTGTTTGCTAGTATTCTGTGAATCCCAGCAAAAAGTAGATTGCAAATCACAGGACAATGGGTTGGGGAGGCGCTCGACCCCTTTTTTTTTTTTCGCAACAACATGAAAAGAACAGAGCATTAGGGGTGAGAAAACAAAGGTAGAAAATCAAAAATTGAACCGAAATCGAATCAAATCAAATTGATGTTTCAGTTAACCGAATTATTCGGTTCGGTTTCGGTGCTAATATTGTGAAAACCGATAATTTTGGTTTGGTTATCGATTCTAGAGGTATGAGAACCGAACCAAATAGAACCAAAATGAAACGATGCCGTTTTTGCTTTAGTGTTACAAAACCTAAATTAAAATAAACCTAAGCTTCTTCTGCCCGCCGTTCAGTTCTGCTACTCCTCTCTCTTTTCTCTTTGAACATTTGTAGCTCTCCTTCCTCTAAGCTGCTATCCACCGGCCGCCACTTTCTCCGCCACTCTCTCTCCCCTTCAGAGGCCGCCTTAAACCCTAAACCCATCTCCCTCATGTCGCGCAGCTTCTCTACCGAGAACCGACGGGGAGAAGGGAAAGGTACAAGGCACTGCACATATTTCCAAACATTTATCAGGCAAACAAGTTTTCTATTATTTTTTTTCCTTTAACTTTCTTCAATTTCTGTTAAAAATTTTTGTGGTACTTGATTGCTGGGATTTCTTATTTATTTTGGTACTACTAAAATGGGTCTTCTTTTGAATCTTTTTGCCTTACTGTCGTACTTTCCATTTCAATGAGAGTTTTCTAAGATTACCGTTTTTGTAGATCTTTATGTTATCTCTCAAAGATTTGTTAATTTTTCAAGTTGGAGTCTTTTCATCAGTTTTGTTTAGACATCCTTTTCTTTTGCTTCTAGTGTCTACATTAGTCTCAAGACCTTTTTGTCAGTTTTGCCACTTTACATTTCGAAATAATTCCCCCCAAATTAAAGTCTTTACTGTTTCTTTTATATTCTTTGGTATTGAAGTCTGTTTGCAAAATCAAAACAGTTTGAGCTAGATTTGTAACTTATAAGTTCCTACACGTCCAGATTAATAGGCCAAAGTCAAGAAAATCCATCCAGATTTGTAACTTAAAATTCGGTAAAAAAACCAAACTGAACCGTACTGAACCAAAAAAATTGGTTCAATTTACTATCAATTTTTACCATTTTCGGTTTGATTTTTGGTGTAAATTTTAGTATTTCAATTTTCGATCGGTTTTGGGATTTCGTTTACCAACTTTGCTCACCCCTAGGTGGGAGTTTCTTTACTGAAAAGGAAAAAATTTGGGTGCGTTATGCACCCAAAATTTTTAACTTGATTTCCTACCAAACCAAAAAATTTTTAAAATTTTAAAAATAGTAGTTTTCAAATTACAAAATGTTTTTAACTCGGAGATACTAAGAAATCAACCAGTAAACACACCAACTGAAGCATAGAAAATGAATGGAGAAGAACTTAAAGATGATACAATCCTAATTGTTGGATGGAAAATAAGGAAACATATTTCATTGACAACTACAACTCTAGTGCAAGCATTTGTAATAAAAAAAAACTTATGAAAGGTGTCCGAACCCATGAAATCATCTCAGAAATTACGGTCAAGTTCTTCATATCTAGGGCAACTTATTTTAGGATCATGGTAAAAGGGAAGAGTAGTGATTCAATTTCAGTACCCAAATTTGAAACCATGGGAAGGAAAAGGAAACATATGGATCAAGTTACTTCAAAGGCCATTGCTCTATCTAGAAGGCAATCAGTGAGATGTATTGCTGCTGAGTTGGGTACATCTCCATCACTTGTGAGCAAGTGGATCCAGAGAGGAGAAATTAAGGCTTATTCCAATGCATTGAAGCCTTTGCTTAAGGAAGAAAATAGAATTGCTAGAATCAATTACTGATTTTCAATTCTTGATCAAGGTACATTACTTAATAATCCTTATTTTATTAGATTGTACAATATTATTTATATTGATGAGAAATAGTTCAACATGAGTAAAGAAACACAAAAGTATTATCTATCGTTTGATGAAGATGAACCTTTACAAGTTTTTCAAAGTAAGAAATTCATACAAAAAATTATGTTCTTTCGTGCAGCAGCAAGACCTAGGATTGAAGCTAGTGGGATTGTTATAATTAATGGTAAAATAGGAATTTGGCCATTTTCAGTTACTAAACTAGCAAAAACCAAATCAAAAAATAGGGAGGCTAGAACTATAGTTATTAAACCCTTTTCGTCAGTGACTAAAGAAATTGTTAGATCAATGACTTTGACAAAATTGCTTTCCGTTATTAAGGAAAAATGGCCATAAAAAAGCCTAAATGCACCTATTTTTATTCAGCAAGATAATGCTAGATCTCACATCTCTATCAATGATGTCTTTTTCAATCAGGTAGTTACAGATTTAGGAATGGATATTAGTCTTATGTGTCAACCCCCAAACAGTCCAGATTTGAATGTACTTAACTTAGAATTTTTTCAATGCAATTGATGCCTTTAAGAGCAAAGAGGCACCCTCATCTTTTGATAGCTTGATTTCTATTGTAACTAATGTCTAAGCAAGATTTACTCCTATTATAATGAATAAGGTTTTTCTATCTTAACAAAGTTGTATGAGTATGATATTGAAATGTAAGGGTAGCAACAATTACAAGAGGCCATACAATAAGAAGGACAAATTAATTGCATCAAACATGCTCCTTCTTTTATGTTAGTAGAAGGAACGATTATCAAGGATGCTATAATTGCTGTAGAGCATCCTTTTGCAACCATATGGAGGAATTGATTTTGGTTGAATTATTTTGGATAATATGCATTTTGTTTATCTCAAATAGTGCAACTTTTTATTAAATGTAGCCATGTTGTATAAGGAATACTTTTGACTGTGTAAATTGGGAACACTTTTGCAAATGTGATACATAATGCATACTTTTGTCTCTATATTTTAAAAATTACATACTTATACACCATTCTTTTGGATAATACTTATAAAGTGATTTGTTAATGGATTAGTGTTTTAACGACAAACATAATTGTAATGATTGTTGAGATTAAATTATTAAAACAACATCTCAACTTAGTTAATTGTACTGAAGTAATTAACTATTTCATAAAAAAGAAAAAACATGCAATATACACAATGTAAGCATCTTCTAAGTTTGAGGCCGGTTAAAGGGCGTGGTTACCCTACGCTCAGTCTGAGGGAATGTTACTCTCACTCAAACTCAGGATGAGGTCACCCTTTGCCTAAGTCTAGGGGGAGGTCACTCTTATGTTTGCTAGAGGAGAGGTCGCCTTATCGACCTCGAACTCCTAGCCTAGCCAGCTTGCTAAATTCAGAATCTAGGGGCCTCATGTGCTCCAAGATTCAAGGGGTGCGTTAAATCATATTATATGTGAGGTTTTTGGGGCTTTGCTGCTTATATAAGGCCTATGTCAGGTCTCTGTCAGGGCTAATCACACTCTCAGACTTTTATTGGTATGGTGAACATAGACTAAAGTTGTAAGTCAATCTTTAGGTCGTTTACCATTAAGAAATCATGAGTATAAAAGAGACTACAAGTACTTAAGATAGTAAGGACCAACAACCCACAGGTCCTTACTTTTCTCCACCTCTCTCTAGGGGTAAGCACCTCATTACTTTTTGTATTCCACATTCATATTTCCTACCATCAAACTCTTTAAGCCAATGTCTAGAGGATAATAACTTTTTTATGGGAGTAGGCACACCTCAATCCTACTATATCAGCCCGCCTATAACTTTTTTCCTGAACGCTTAACACTTCATAATAGCCATGACCTTAAACCCGACCTCTTCCCAACACTTCACGTAACAATAGTTACTTGGTATGTTTGGCCAAATTCTACAATATAACCCCTAGCTACTTAACCTTAATCAGAGGTAGTTGCCTGTTCCTCATCAACCTTAAGCAGCAGGAGTAAATGGGTAAAAGTCGCTTAAAGGCTGACCAAAATGATAGGTTTTTGGATGATAGAGAAGAAGATATAAGGTTAGGAAAAGATACTGATGATGGGGAAGTGGTAGAACAAGATATGCTGGAAGAGATGAAAGGTCGCGAGTTGAGTAGAGGTCACTCTACTAATAGAGATAGTTCGAGGGAAGTAGGCAACCTACGTTTAAAGATACACGAATGAATAAAAGAAGCGAGGGATAGTATAATGATGATAAAGATGCCTATGATGAAGAGTGGAGCCAGAGTAAAGGAAAGTCAAATAATGAAGGGTACTGGAATAATATAGAGCCTTACACCAAGTTTAACTTAGTGGAGCTAATGAAAGACATCCAGAAGGGGATGATGAAGAAGAGCTCTTCTAAGCAGCGTCACCTTTCTTGTTAAGTATAGAAATGGCACTTGCTCCTAAGGGGTGGAAAACCCACAATTTCAAAATAATATATTCTAGAAAAGGAAATCCCATGAGTCATGTAAAGAACTATTTCATAGTTGCGAAAGGGGCAACTGACGTACTTATGTGCAAACACTTTCTAGAAACCCTATCTGAAGACGTTGGTGAGTGGTTTCACAAGCTACCTAGCTGTAACGTCTTCAATTTTATAGAATTGTTAGATAAAATGATACTAAAATTTAAGGTGAATATATTTAAGAAAAAAAAGTCCTCAAACTTGAAGTTAATAGTAAGAGGGGATGGTGAGCATCTCAAAAAATTTATAAAGAGATTTAGAGCAGTGGCTGTCTAGGTGAAGGATTTGAATGTCCAGTTGGCGGTGCAAATAATGCAATCTAATTGCAACTTCCAGAAGTTGATTGATTCTTTATCCTTAGACAAGCCTACCTTGATCCAAGATCTTCTGAATAGGGCAAAAAAATATATGAGGATAGATATCCAAAGAAGGGTATCCAGAGCCTCAAGAGTCAGGGGATGATTTTGACTCAAGAGGGAGGTTGCAGGGGTCGACGGGAAGGTATGAAAAGAAATGAGAAAGGTCTCCTCGAGGTCACGAAATAAGGGGCCAAGGTAGATAAAGCTATCATGATAGTAGGAGCAACTACCAAAGTGAAGGAAGAGGAGATTATAGCGATGGCAATAGAAGCAAGTGTCAATAATATAGGGATGGAAGAAGAGGCTATAGCAATGGCAATAATATGGCCCTTTAAAAATTTTAATGGTTGTTGAGAGGCAAGCTGGGAGGATAGGCTCAACAGGGCGTAATCAGAGAGGTAGTCTTTATTGTGCCTACCATAAATCTAAGGGCCACAATACAAATGAGTGCAAAACCTGAAGTGCAGAAATAAAGAGAATGGCCAAGAATGGAGACCTCAAGAACTTTGTGGACTCCTATAAAGGGCAAAGAAGTAGAGTAGGTAATAATTCTGCTAATAGCTAGGTAATAAAGGAGCGGGGAGAGAGGATAGAGATAGAGGATCCAGAGGATGAAGGGAACCCAAGGTACAATTCATATGATCTTTTTGGTGGAGGTTGAAGAGGAAGATTCCTAAGTCAAAAAGAGGTTGGCAAAAGAAGTTTTCCTGACTTAAAGGGATGGGTCTTTGTTGGACTTTGTCATTTCATGCTCAGCTGAGGATGGATGTGACAAAAAAAACATTAACTACCCCTATAATGATGCTTTGGTCATTGAGGGAGTGATTGCCAACTTTAAAGTGAAAAGGATGCAAATTGATAACGGAGTGCTATCAACATCATCACTTTGGAAGCTTTTATCCAACTTAAGATTGAGAAAAGTACGCTGAAAAAGGTGAAGATGCCCATAGTGGGGATATTTGGGAAGTCTATTGAGATAGTAGGCATTGCAGAGCTGGTTGTATAGTTAGGTGAGGAAGAGCATGTCGCATACACCAAAGCCTATTTCCTCATCATCAACACCCCTTTAGCCTACAACGCCATCATGGGACGACCTCTATTAAGCAAAATAGGAGCTATGACTTTAATTAGATACCTAACTTTAAAATGCATATCTTCCACAGTGGTTGTCATGGTCAAGGGATGCCAAAAGACACCTAGGGAGCCATACTATGCAATTATGAGGGGAGCTCAAATTGTAATTTTGATCGAAATCACTGGAGCTCATATAGCCTTCCTGAAAGAGATGAAAATGCTAGGCATCTCTCTGCATATGGTGACCTCGTAACCTTGGACAAAGGGTAGGTGGTAGTCATCAATGATGAAAGGAACTCAAGTTGCGATGGTAAATACAACAAAATGCGACCTCTAGAAGAGTCAGCAGCATAAGAGTTAAGAAGCACACAATCCAACATTCAACTTCATGATTTGTAAATTACATATTGTAAAAATGAAATATTGACAATTAATACAATATTACATTTCTTTCTTTGCTTAATCTATACTTAATTACTGATGATTGCTCTTCTTAGCAGATAATCCAATGCCTCATATATGCGACTTGCTTCCATATGCTTGGGCAAAAAATCAATGCTCACATGAGCGACCCACTCATGTGCTTAGGCAAAAAATATTGCTTGCAATGACGGACTCTGATCCTTATCTACTTGGGCCAAGTGGTGGTTCACCTCACACAAGCGACCTGTTCCTTGTGTGTTTGGGCATGATCAAATTCAACACCTCACATGAGTGACCTACTTCTCATATGCTTTGGCCAAAGGAATACTCTCACAATACGATTTACTTATCATGGGTAAGGCAATTACTTAATGGTACGTATGGTTAATCTAAATGAAATTTTCTAAATATGGATAGTTGAGAATAGACAACCCCAAGATCACCACGAGAAGTCAATTTTATTATATATGTTATGGATCAGTTGAAATTTTTCTTTAAGATACACTTTCATTATTATTAAGGAGTTATATAAAGTATAGAGGTCACTTAAAGTTATAAGAGGCGACCTTTACTACATGGCAATATCGATATACTTGCAAAATAATAGAGAAATGTGAAAGGCTTTTTATTTATATGTAGAAACAAAAAATTTTACAAAGTTCACTGCAAAAATTCTTAAAGGATTGCAAAAAACTAATTAGTTATATTTACATCGTTATTTGGAACGTTTAGAGAAGGGCTTCGAACTCGACTATCATCTTGTTGAAATAAGAATAGAATTGTTGGACAGAAAAAAATACAAAAATAAATTCGTCCATTTAAAAAACACCATAAACATAGGGAGATTTTTTTTCCCCAAAACTCAAGGAGGAAAATGTAAATTTTTCTTTATATATTCTTTTATGATGATGTTCTTTTATCCTTGATTCACATTCGTAGTGAGAAGAACCTTCCATATCCGACACTGATAGCTCAAAAAGCTCGGCATTGATGTTGGAGAATTCATGAAACTTTCAATATCTGTTTGGCTAGAACGGTGCTTATGGCCACAGAGTAAATGGATCGGTGATGTACCTTAGCTCGATATTATTTCACCACTCATGAAACTTGGAGAATCACTGCTGCTGTCACTACTTTTCGACATTTTCTAAGTGCCTTTGCTGTTTGTTTCTCGAATATGGTATGTTTCATGTGCAAACCTATATGTTTCTCTCTTTGTTTCTTTGCTATTTTATCTAATAATCATTTGTCTATGTTTTTATCTATGAGAGAATAGTGTAATTTTCTTTGTCTTTGTGCAAATATTAGGGTTCATCCATCTCTTTAGGGTTCATACCTTTTTTTAGTTTTGTTTGTTCAGATTGTTTTATTTTTGTTGATCTTTGTTTCATTCTTGTGGATATGTTGGTTTTCTTTCTTTCTCTGTGTCCTTATATCCTTTGTGCTGCTACCCTCCGGTCTTTATCTTGTCCATCTAAACATCTTGACCATACAACATGTCTTCAAATCCTTCTTTTGATGTTTTATATTATAGGTGGGAATGGAGAGGACTGGAGGCTTGTACGAGTGAAATGATCGGTGCCGAAAGGGGAGGAGATAAGATCTATTTGTGTTGTTCTTTGTTTCGTGTTGTTTTGGGTTATTGTTGTTTGCTCTGTTGGATACCATTGACAGAGGCCAGATCAGGCTTGGTCTGGCTGACGGCACAAGCTGCACTCCAACTGTTCGATAAAATGCCTCAATGGCAATTCACTTATAGCATGTGGGGTAGCTGACATAGCTAGCTTGCTAATTATGTTTTCTTGGCTTCTGCTTTTATGTTTTTTGTTTTGTTTTAGTCTTTGTAATTTTCTACATGTCACAAATATCTAGATATGCTATGGATAATTTGTTTTACAGTTTCTGGATAGGCATTCTTTTCGATAATTGCTGTATTATAAATTTTTTCTCTCGTAATAAAATTACGAACATGATGCTTTTATTCTTTATTTTTTTTAAAAAAAGAATCTACACACACAATAAATTGGAAATAACAACGAATCGAAAACAAGCTGCCAATAAAAAAAATAATAATAATAAAATCGGATGGAAAATTGGAAGCAAATCAAATCGGAACACAAGCTACCAATTGAAAACAAATCAAATTGGATGGAAAATCGGAACAAATTGGTAAAAAAATAAAAATCAAATTGGAACACAAGCGACCTTTCCTTTCTGCCTTTCTATTTTTCCGGTTTTGGTGTCAATTTGATTCGCTGTGTTTTGCTTCGCCTGTCACTCACTCATCCACTAATGATGGTCTACTAAAAATAAAATGGTCTTATTGTCAAATTTTTAGAACACTGATTAATTATAAAAAAGTGAAAAAAAAGGTTATTTTTAATTAAAATCAAATCGCTAAAAATTATATTTTCTTCAAAATAATTAAAATTAATTTTTAAAATAACTTTTAATACATTATTTTCATTTACAAATTAAACTTAATCGAAAAACTGGTTAAAACTAATAAAAAATATGATATAAATTATACGTAAAATCAGTTTTTTTTTTTTGGAAAAGGAATACTTTAAATACTTTTTAGAAGGCGAATCTGATTGAAACACTTTCCCAATTATGTTTGAGTTCGGAATTTATCTTATAAAAAACTTCTTTTCTTCAAAATTTTCATTGGAGGAATTATAACAACAGCAGTATTCTGCCACTGTGCGTGCTATTTTCAAAAAAAGATTTTTATAGCTTTGATTCTCCCAAAGCAAAATACAAAACGTATCAGAGGGCTCCAAACGAATTCTGGCCATCTTCGGTCTATCTAGAAGCTATCTTCTTCTTCTTATTTTAACTTTTGAATGTGTATTTGAGACTCCAAAATACAAACTTCAGGTACGAAAATTGCCCATCTTTGATTTTTCCTTTTTTAATGTTCTAATGGTAACTAGGGTTTTAATTTCACACCTTGATTTAGAGCAATTAGAGGTATGGGTTAGCAAATAAGTACGGCTAAGACGGGTAATTTGAGCAAAATGGGTAGAAAAACCCAGATAACATAGGTCAAACAGGGATTCGGACAAAACGAGTACGTAATTCAGACAATAATTGAATGACATGCTCTTTCGCGGAATTACTTATTTTGGCCGAATAAGAAAATGATGTCATTTTCCTCTTCATTAATATGATGCCCATTTAATGTCTCATACCCATTTGGTGACTTGAACCATTTGATTTCTGCAGTCAATTTTTTATTTTTGTTCGAGCATTTTGTCAAATTGTACTTTATGAACTGAAAATTTATGTTTGCTTTTTTCTTCGGAGATAAAAAAAAAATAAAATGTTAATTTTTAATTTGGCCAATTCGGTCAATTCAAGTATTCTAATTCGGCTAAGATATATACAAATCAGTTAATTCGAGTATTGATACATAATTCGGATAAACGTCTAATTTCGTTAGACATAAAAAACATAAAAATTTATTAATATGAATAAAAAATTATCCCATCTATCGGAATGCTTACCCTAGGTAATAGGAATAGCATATAATGGATTGCAATGTTCATATGGAAACATTTGAGTAGACAAGTTTGATCTAATGCATTAACAATGTATATACTTTTCTATTTTCAATTCGGGGCTCATAATCTCTTAGAATTGTTTGCATTATATAATTAAGTCAATGTTAATTTGGTTTATGATAGCTGCAATGTAATTGCGATTTCCTTGTGCTCATGTAACATAATCGCAGTTACATTACATTTTCAAAAACTAATATAGGATTAAAGGGATAGTTTCTTTTTATTCTTTTAATTTTAGGCTTCAAATTGTGAGGATGAAAGATTGTACTTTTGAGCTGAAGGTGTTAGTGGACAAGGTGAATGACAGAATAATATTTGCAGAATCTGATGGGGATTTTGTTGATATTATCTTTAGTTTTTTGACAATGTCCATGGGAACCATTATAAGGCTTACCCGTGATCCATCGTCATCATCAACAATTAGTTGTCTGAACAACTTATATACAAGTGTTGAAAATCTTAATGATGGGTTCTTTAGAGCTAAAGAGTGTAGGGAGGCGTTGCTACGCCCTCGAAACGGGGCTGAAACTTATTGTAAGAACTTGAAACTGAGAATTGAAGAAAATCAGCCGCCCATGTATTTTTGTGGGCATTATGATTGCATAAGTTCTAAATGCAAGTTATTGAGTCCATGGGAAGGTGCCTATTGCGATTGTGGACGAGAGATGCTATCTAGAATCACAACTGAGTCACTAAAAGATTCTGTAGATGGAGGTGTGTTTGTGAAAGGAGTTGCTCGATTTCTGATAAGTGTTGAATTAGAAGTGATTCCTGCATCAAATGCAGCAAGCATTTCTTTAATTTCCAAGCTTGGAATTATAGATGCAACCTCCATTGAAGAGAGAAGATTTACTATCGGAGAAAATGAGGTAATTAATAGAATAAAAATATTTAATTGGCCTGGCTGGTCTTCTTACATTTCGTGAAAATTGTAGGATGTGCGTAAAAACATTTTTTATGTTTCAAGAGCATCTGAATGTCTAGTTTGATGACAATTTGTGGATCGTATGTTTTACTTTTCCAGGTTACGAAATTGCTGAGAGGCTCACTGGTATCAAAATTTGCTTTGACAGAAACTTTGCTGGGTCCTAGAAAATTACCAGAAACTGTTGATCAAGAAGAGAGTCCGGATATTGAATTTGAAATGAAGGGAAATGGGTCCAAAGAAGAAGAAAATGGGGAAATTTGTGTGAGGCTTTTGCTAAGCAAATCCAACAAAACTCTGCTCTGTGCAGAAGCTGGCGAAGATTTTGGTGATTTGCTCTTTAGTTTTCTTACCATTCCTCTGGGATATATAATCAAAAAAATGTACGAGGACGGTGCTCCTCCGAAAGGATTGGGATCCATAGTTCAGTTATATAGTAGTATTAAGGATATTGATGGTGAGAAATACTTCAAATCAAATGGACTCAAACAGATTTTGCTTGATCCCAAGATTGCTCCTGGTTTTGGCTATATAAACCAGCTGCTGCTGCTAGGAGTGGAAGAAGTTACCCACCAGCAGTATTACTTTGAATATAATAAATTTGGAAGGGGAATTATTTCTACAGATGAAAACTATAACACCATAAGTGCCTTAACTGTAAAGGATCCCAAATCATCATATGGGGGAGGAGGAGGAGGATTTATGGAAGGACCTGCTATGTTCACATTAACAGATGATCTAACGGTAGAACCCATCTCACCGGTCAAGTATTTGTCTGTTTTAAACAAATTGAATATACCTTTCAGTGACATTGAGGAGCAGATTGTGCACGTTGGGAAAGAAGAGGTAAGTTAATGCTATTTCATATTCGTAATGTCAATCTAACTATGTTACACCGTTTCTTGTTCTGTTATGGTTTTGTTTGGTTTTGCAGGCTTCTCGACTTCTGGTGGCATCTTTTACATCTCAATACGCTCTAACGCAGACATTTCGTCAGACAAATATAAAAGAAAATGATTCCCTGTATCTGAATCTCCTCTTTGACATCTGATTTTATGTTTCTACTTTGGTTTTGCAATTGTCTATCTGCAGAATTTGTCAAGACTTAAAAGTTGTTCTTTATTATAATGCATTTATCTTTAATCTTATGTCTGTTTGTTTTAGACAAATTGAATATACATTTCCATGACATTTGAGAAGAGCACAGTGCTTATTGCTCAAGAGGAGGCAAGTGTTTACATAAAGAGAAACTAACATGCTTTATCTTCTGCAATTTTCTTACACTTTTTATTTTCATTCTTTCTCCTGATTGTCCCATTAAACATCCAAAACTCCAATTTTTAGCAAAAGAAATGATAATATTTTCGTCAAAACCTTCCTTTCTATCTTCAAAATAGTATTCTTATATCTAAAATGCCTCTTAACTGTATGCGAAAGAGATCTTCTAACAAAAAGTATGAAGAATCAAATCATCTTTAAAAAGATCATCTGTAGGTTTCTTTCCTGTAAACATTTCTAATAGTAAAACCCCATAATAACCTTATAAATCTCCCTCTATTGACACTCTACTTCCCATTTCATAATCTGCAAATAGACATAGCAAATTAATATAACATGCAAATCTAGAATAATTTATGCAGAATCATATTAGATAAATCCCAATAATTAGAGTTGGTCTTCTCGCTTTTGTGAAAAGAAGGCGGCATTCAAATCCTTCTAATAACACCCAATTGCCCCATGTGTAATCTAGAATGTGTTTTTCGATCCATGAGACCTTTTTATTAATCTAAAAAAAAAAAGTTTTTAGAGGTCTAGTAATTAGAAATAGAAAAAACGTTTACCTGGAGCAACATAGCCAATAGATCCTGTAATAATTGAATTGCTACTTGGATATGGATGAAGATATCATATATTGTGGAGATAATTTTCAGCCAACCCAAAATCTCCAATACGAGTAATCATGTATTCATCCAAGAAGAAAACGTTACTCGGCTTTTGATCACCATGTACGATTGTTGATGATGTACCATTATGATTTGACCGTATTTCCAATATTCCAGCCGGTGAAATGCATGCCTTTGTGGCACACATAAATTACAAAAGGCAAATTTACATTTTCCTCCTTGGGTCTTAGAAAACACAACAAAAACCTTGGTATGTTTTTTCAAATGGACGAATTTATCCCTATGTTTTAAGTAGGTTGGACAAATATACACTTCTGTCTATTTGAATTGTTTTTTCTATTAAGCATATGACTAATTACTGTTTTCCTTGTATCATGTTGAAGGATTTCTTGCTATAAACAGCATTTCCTTTGTTCTCCTGTTCCATGTTAATGAGTATAGAACCAATGTCTTGTCTTTCTTTGAACTCTTCTATAAAAGGATATCAAAACAGACACTATTATTACCAGAATGAGAATCGCGATCAGGTATTTTCCATCTTCCTGGAATAGGAACAGAATTATAATTTTGAGATCAAAATATTATTCCACAAAGATCCTTCAAGTAGATGGAAAAGAAAAGCTATGAGAAAACAGTTTTTGAGCAACGAGAAATATTACATATTATTTGACTTATTGTTCACTTATATTTGACAGTAATAAAGCTAAAAAGTACTCAACATGAATGGAAACAAGTTTAGGATGAAAGCAACTGACCCAGATGGGCAAAGGTATTTTACCATGTTGACAAACAATTATTAGTTACCTTGAAAGGATGGATTCACATGAAATCTTCAGATAATTAAGAAACATGATATTCTCTCAATATATCTTTTAGATGAAAAGAATATTTTGATAAACAGAC
>CATIWJ010091336.1:0-10374 GCA_949640765.1 Croton laevigatus | reverse complement strand
TTGGAAAGAAACAAAATCAGCTCCAATATAATATAAAACGCAGCATTTCGGGAAAATAATCCAAATAACCCCTTGTATTTTTAAACGTGACCAAGAAAGCTTCTTATATTTACTGAATAACTGCATTTAAGTCCTAGACTTTGCATTTGATTCCAAAATATACTTCATTGCACCATTTTTGCTCTATTCTGCTCTTTTACACAAGATTCCTTTATTGTGACCTGAAAAATCAAAATTAATAGAATAAGTGCTTTAAATATAAATTAATAAATAACTAAGACCAAAATTAAGTATTAATTTGTTATAAAAATATATATATTTCTAGCACTTATCAATACACACATTCTTCACGTCTCATTAGCTTTCATAACCAACACCACATTAGCCAACCACTTAACATAATCTACCTTCAAAATAAAACATGCCTTCTCTAACTTGGAGACTTTCTCCTCAATTACTGCCTCTATTTCCTTACAGTGTCACATTTTCTTTTGCATCACAGGTAGGTAACTCAGATCAATACTTAGCTTATGGGTAATTATCAAAGGATCAACACCCATAGTATCTTCAAGCTTCCATATGAAACTTGATTCATGTTTACCCATAAAATCCTTAACCAGACTCGAGCTTTCCCATAACTCCACTCCTATCTTAACCTTCTTTCCCTCTTCAACACTAACTTTCTTGAGTTTCTCTACTGCCGTTTCTTGCTTATAAGATGGTTAACCATTAAAAGGGTCAAACTTCATCTAATCTACATCTTCCACTCCACTTACTTTTGCACCAACAACTACACCCCCTTCAGGTTCTACAACTATGATTTGGCCATAAGGTCGCCTTATGAGGGTGGTATGCGTACCATCTCTATTTCCTCTAGGAAAGTTAAATGGGCACCTAAGAATTCAATTTTGTTGGAAATTTATGCCCCATTTACCATAGTATAATAAGATTTTCTAGCCATTTGCTGGCACCCTTTCACAATGGTGAACCATATAGAAGAAAAGCACTTGAGAGTTAAATATTTAATAGATGTCACTGCACCTACTTTGCTGAGAAATGGTCAGCCCATTATAGTTTTATAAGCCAATGGTGCATTGATAACCAAAAAGTAGGCCTTCATACAAGGCACATGCTCTTCTTCTTCCAACACTACCGTTAGCTC
Organism: Croton laevigatus; assembly: GCA_949640765.1. Classification (NCBI taxonomy): domain Eukaryota; kingdom Viridiplantae; phylum Streptophyta; class Magnoliopsida; order Malpighiales; family Euphorbiaceae; genus Croton; species Croton laevigatus. The sequence continues at coordinate 9,212 of CATIWJ010091336.1, read as the reverse complement.
AATGATCCCTACCGGCTCTATTGGCTTTTTTAATATTCAAACTACAGGAGTTTTCACCTTCTTCAATTTACTCCTCTCTATCTTGAGCTGTAAAAAGGCTTCCAAAGTTAAAATATTGATAGCACTCCTATTGTCCACCAACTTCCTTTAAACTTTGAAGTTAACTATCACAGCCTCAATAACTAAGGCATTATTGTGGGGGTAGCTGATGTTCTTGATATCACAGTTATCTTCTACTAAAAAAGAAATAGTGAAGTCTATTAAAGAACCAACATCCTATGCTAAGAACACCTCTTTGGCCAACCTCTTCTTCAACTAAAAGTCATCATCTTCAACTTCAGCTAATAAAATCATATGGATAGTGCCTTAAGGCTCTTCAACTTTAGCTAATAGGATCATATGGATAGTGCCTTAAGGCTTTCTACGACCACGTGATCCTTTATCTTTGTCATCACGCCTTGATCCATCCTCACTAGGTCGATTTTATGTTAGTCCTTCTGTTGTACCACTTCTCTGGCCTTTATAAGAATCCACAAAGTTTTTAAGGTCGCTATTTTGAACCATCCTTTTTATCTTCCCTTATTTTATGATAAGTACAATAAAGGCCACCTCCCTAATCATATTGTTTATAACCTCCAAAATTTGTTCTGCCTGATTGTCATTCTGTGGACATAAGAACCTCCGATGGACTAGCATTCACTGGGGTATAAAATTGACCTATATCACTGCCACCCTCATAATAACCTCCACTTCCACATCCATAATAGCTAACTCGGTCTCCATCATAATAATTACTCCTGTCGCATCTACCTTTCCTGCGACCACGGGGAGACCTTTCTCTTTCCCTCTCATATCTATCTGTAGACCAGTCTTACGACCTTCCCTTGGAGGAGAACTTAAAATTATCATCTCTTACACATGATCCCCTCAAGATTCGTCTTTGAGTATCCACCCTTACATACTTGTTAGCCCTATTCAATAAATATTAAATTGTCTTAGGCTCATCTAATGATAGCGAGTCCATTAACTGTTGGAAATTTGAATGGCCATAACCCTGGATCTCTCCAAAAACTTCTTCAAGTATTCCCTTTCATTTCTCATCACTAGCTTCAAATCCGATGCCTCTTTTTTTTCGTATGTTCTTCTTGAACTCTGGTATCATTTTCTCCCCTAGGTTTTTAAAACTAGAAATACTTCCACTAAGCAAGTGATAAAACCATTCACCAGCATCATCAGATAAAGTTTCTAAAAAGTGTTTGCACGTAAAGGCAACAGTGACCCTTCTTGTCGACATAAAATCATGATAGTTCTTTACATGACTCCTTAGATTCCCTTTGCCAGTGTATATAGTTTTGAAGTTAGAAGCTTTCCACACTCTTAGGATTAAATCTCTCTCCACACTAATAAAAAAAAAAGAGAAGCAGCTTCATACATTTCTTTTAGATTTTTCCTCCCCTGGAATATTTCTGACATACTACTCTACCTTAGACTTCATCTCCTGCTCTCCCTAATAAGGTTTTGGGTTATAATCATAGCCCTCATCTCTCCACCTTTCTACACCATGTGTCAAAGTATTATTATTGGGGTCATTATCATCATCATTAGGGGTTTGCCCATAGTGGTCCAGGTAACCCAAACCGAAGGTTGCCTACTATTGGCTTGACCTATTCCATTATAATATGTCCCTTCATCCTGATTATCATCTCCATCAACCTACCCCTACTTTATCCCTAATCCTCCTCCTCTCTATTCCCTTCTTGCTCCTCGATCCTCCTAGGAGCCGCTACTATCTTCCGTACTTATAGTTGCCAAACGACCTGAAGATTAAACTACTCCTTCGTCCACACTCACCGCACCAATGAAATTCTAGAAAGTGATTCAGGATCTCAAGTGACTAACAAATGCCTTATATTGTGAACTCAAAGCGACGCTATGTCAATAAGGTCCTGAAGACCCTATAGCCCATTGGGCCCCTAAAATATAAGGGTCCATAAGCCCCTATATTTTCGGGATCCATCATGCCTTTGACTTAGGCGACCTCTCCTACTAAGTTGAAAGGAGGTCGCTTGAGCGACCTTGACCTAGGAAAAGGGCTGGCCGGCAACCTCTTCATGCTCATGGCGACCTCTCCATGACCTAGGAAAAGGGTTGGCCTTTGACTTAGGCGACCTCTCCTACTAAGTTGAAAGGAGGTCACTTGAGCGACCTTGACCTAGGAAAAGGGCTGGCCGGCAACCTCTTCATGCTCATGGCGACCTCTCCATGCCTTGGTCATAAGGCGAGCACACCCTTTAGGATCTTAAATATGGAGGAGACCTACAGCTAATTATGTCTACATCCTCAAATACTATAAAATTAATATTTCACTGAAAAAATATTACAAAAGAGCAAGCGAGAGAAAATAAAGAACTCGACAAATGCACTGCAGATAGGACAACCTAGGAAGAGATACAAATAACCAAATAGCATAAAAAAAATCTTTGGAAGCTTAGACCTACATGTCATAAAACTGTGATGAAACCATGTTCTACAGACCAAGACATGTCCATAAACTGCTGAAGTTTGTTTTGAGGGACCTAAGCAAGTCCTAAACCTGCTAAATCTTTGGAAAAATAACTATATGGAGATGTTGCCGAAGGAGGAGTTCTTCTATTCACGGAAATTAAAGATAAAAACTTGCCATTTATTGAAGATGATACAAGCTTGAAGAAAGGATTTCTTAGTGTTTAGCAAAAATCTCATTTATTATTCAACAACAATGCATAAAAGTGGAAGGAAAATTGAGTCTGGCCTCTACAAAGAATCCCAAAAACTTCCATCCAATGATTCTATTATTTTATTATTTTAATTGGGATCATTACATAAGCAAATTTTAGAATTATTTTTTTATTAAACCAGAAATTTATTACATTTGTCAATTATCAATTTCAGGTACAATTTTCAAGATCTCATCACAAACCAAACCATACTTTTGTTTGCCTTTTTTTATTGTAAAGATTATCATTGGATTGAAAATTTGAAAATGAGATAGCCGAAAGTATATAACTTCTCAAGAGGGGATTCTTTTAAAACTATTCACTAGAAATTTATAAGCTTCAAAAAAAATAAAAAAAATAAATTTATATATACTACTGTATATATATGATTTATATATGTAGTAATGGTCATTCATGAAATATACATCAAAGTATATAAAATAATTACAAAAATGCCATTTCATGCAAAAAAAAAAAAAAAAACAAGTTCACCTTAGCACCATACAGCAAAGGACCTCTAACTTAATTAGTTAAAATGATGCACATATCTGACCTGAGGTAAGGGATTCGAATCTTAATAATTTAATTTTTTTAAAAAAAAAGAAAAAAACCATGGCACCATGCACTTATAACTCCACGGACATGCGATCGGTGAATATGCGCTAGTAAACATGTAGTGGACCACAAGTTTACATCAAGCTTTTGAATACATATTTTAGTCGACAAGTAGTTTACTATAATTTTACATCAACAGACACAAAAATGCAGATTCTGTCTTAAAGATTGTTGGTTGCCAAGATCCCATGGATGCACGTTTGCCTATTAAGATAACCTTGAAGATTATGATCGGTTAGAGACAATTTTTTTTGAAAAATGAACTTACATAAAAATGTTTTATAATTAGATATTTTATATCTCTTTCAAGAGTTGATTTGCTTTTATTGAAGCAAGAAAAAAAAAAAGAAGAGAAACAAGTCAAAAGTAGCAAAATTAGAAGATAAAATTGCAATATTATCCCACTTTGTTTAAATTAAGAATTTCAAAACTATACTGATCATTCAAATGCAGTGATTCCATGGTTGGTGTTGAAAAGATTGAAGAGCATAAGATGTTCAGCCAAAGACAAAACATTCGTTGTCTTTGGATTTGGAATTGGAATAGCACTTGAAACATCCGAAATTGGCAATAAACAATTAGCAAGAAGTGCACTTCTTGTTGATGTGAAATAGCTTTCCCAATAATGAGGTGGAGGAATGCTATTCACAGCCTCCAAATCTATTTCAAACAGCTCTTCTTCTTCTTCTTCTTCCTCCTCTTCTGCTGCTACCTTTTGTTGTAAGGAGAGGGAAGCCATTGAAGTGGGTTATGCAAGCAAGCTCTGGTTCTTTGTTTAGGAAATAGGAAGATGTTATGGTTGATATATAGTGTGATTGTTTATGTGGGGAAGGTGGTAAGTAGAACTGTTTTCAACAAACCTGCAACAATCAAGTGGAATTTGTTAGGTTCAGTCAGTTTGAAAATGATAAATATTCAAATCTCTTCACCAACTCCATATTAATGAAACTTCAGTTGTTGCTGATAGTGATATATTCGTATGGTTATCTTTTCTTTTCCTCTCATGTTTATTCTGATTTGATAGCCCTTTTTGACATTACCGTTAGCGGTAGTAACAGCAATTACATAAGAAGAAGTTACCCAATTAAAGACAGGACAATCTAGTTTTTTTTTACCCCATCTTTTTCACTTGACAATCACGAGTCATTTGACTTGGTTTCAAAACCACATAGAAGAAAGACATAAAAGTTCATGTTGGATTCAAATGAGTTGAACCATTTACTACTTTTATTTTGATTAAAAATGACTTTCAATACTAATATGCTAATTTGAAATTCGAGCCCGATTAAATTTTTAATTTTTTTGTGCTCCTACGATCAACTTAGCCTTTGTTTTTTTAAAGTTCAACTGAACTCATTTATCGCCCAGTATTCGACAAAACTGCTTGTTAAGAAATATTTAACTGTTTGAATTGATGTTTACTATTCCTCGTAACTATTTATAAAATTCTAATACTGAAGGCTAAAAAGGCAATAAATAAACACACATTAAAAGAATTTTCATTAGAATAATATAAAAAATAACTTCTAGCATTTTGTTAACTAATTAAACTGAAAGCTACTAAACATAGCCATAAACTGAATACTTTCCATTACTGTATTAAATAAGGTTGTATATATTTTTAAGTGAGGTTAGAAAAAATTCTTATAAGATTTCATGTTTGGCATTCAAAAATTAAATTTTGAAGAGTGCTCATAAAATCATTTAGTACAAGTAAATGGAAACTATATAAAATGTTTTGAATACAAGGGCTTCGATCTTCTGGAACAATTAATTTGTAATTCCTATTGTTCAAACTTGGGAAAAACAAATTTCAAAAAATAAGTTTTCCTAAATTTAATAAATTAACTAATCAACCAGCTTAGTTACACAGAATGGAACCAACAAAAACAAAAAAGCTAAGAATTGCCCATTCACAATAATCATATGCATCTGGCTCTCAAATATTATATATATTTCGGGCAATTCTACATATTATATTTATTTTGGGCAATTCTACAGTTCTCATCGAGAAATGTGACACATGCAGGAATTTTTTTTTTTTTTTTTCGACTCGCACGGTAAATTCTCCATACCTAACTCCAAAATCAATTTCATTGAGTAACAATTTATAGAAATCGACTCATATATTATAAATTTCATATAACTGCAAATTTAACAGTCTTAATTATTTTATATTTAATTTATAATACAGAGTCGAATTTTGCGAACTATAAACCACTGCAATTGATCTAAAATTCAGTATAAGCAATCCACCGTGCAAGTCGAAAAAAAAAGAAAAATCAAAATGTCAGTTCTCTCGAAATACTCCAAGGAGACAAATAGAATTGGCCATTTATTTTACACCCCACCTAAATCATGAAAATAAGGTCAACGTAAGTAGACCTAACAAACTCAACAGAGCAAAAGATAAATTGTGCACTTCCTAAACATATATGGAAATACCATTAGCAACCTCAACCATCAAATACCAAATTTGTACTTCTCCATTGACTTAACGGCAATAGCAAACGAAAAAAAGGGCAGATTTCCTTACATGCTCAGCCTTCACACTGATGATATTCTTCAACCACCAATTTAACGGGGCAACATTTGTTCAACACACTATCAAAAAATTTGTGGAAAGTGTAAATTTCCGAATTTATCATAATCCGGACTTACCATAAACCATGTCACAAGACCGCTGCTAAACACTGCTGAAAAGATAAATATATGCGAAATAAGAGGGATAGGGAAAACTGAGGTGAAAAGAGTTACTGCTATATATTTCCTCAGTGATTGAATATTCGAAGAAAACAGAACTATTTACCCTCAATTTTTATATTGATATATAGTTTTTTCTACTTTCTCTGGAAAAAAGGATGAAAATCAACTACAATAGAGAATGAACAGAACTCTTGATAATGGGCATTCCTCAAATTGAGCATAATTAGTGTCACTGACTACTAGTATGATCATGAAATGTTGCCTTGCTACTCTTCTGCATACAACTTTGTTTTTGGCATAACACACTGAAATTTAATACTCAGTAAAGTTCAAAACCACTTAAGTAAATGCCAAAAACAGAAGATAAAGATTCCCCCAACTTTGCATCCTTAATGCCTTAGAATTCCCAAGCTTAAATTGTTCATTCAACTAGTTAAAATTAGATGTTTGATTTCTCTTGCTGTTCTCCGTGAAAAATTACAAAACAAATAATTCATGTAAGAAGTGTGCACACTCAATGAAAATCCTATCTACAATGGTTGCTCGTGCATTTATTCAGTTGTTTCATGTTTGAGCTCACAGAATTTCTTGCATAATATGTCATCCGGATAAAGATTGAAACTATCACTCAATGTAAATCTAGTTTCAAACAAGCCCAAAAGAAAAAAGGGGCACGGTAAGGAGTATTACAACTAACATAAATCATAGCCTGTGAGCCAAATCATATCATAACAATAACACTAGAAAAGGCTTTTCCTACTCCAACCTGCTCATGCTTATAATCACCGTGTAGGTGTTGTCTCAGACAGGTAAAGTATTCTTCAGATGTGAAATAGACAGAGTGCCATTTAAAAATTCTTTTAAGGTATTTAATCAGTTCACACCCATATGAAACAAAACAATAAACTTCAAAGAATTTGTTTGCTTTAAACAGCCAAATAAAAATTTATCTATCAACCTATCAAACACAGGGACAAAGGAAACATAAACTTATAACTATTCATTCCATCATACAATTATCCATGGTTATGCACCAAAAAAAACAAAACCTCAGTCAATATCAAAAGAAGGAATCAGTAGTATAATTATGCACTAAATAGGCACATCACATAGGTAAGACACCAAACTCCAATGTATTAGAACAGACACCATATCATTCCACTTCTGGACTTGGCCAACAGCAAGAAAACTCTTGATAAGTCCAAAAGGACAGTTAACCTACATGCTACGTACAAGACAATTTTACAGATGTACACAAAGTAACAAACCATCTTAAATGAAGCATCTTTAGAAGGATCACCATAGGTTAACTTTTATCTGAATAAAAGTACACAAAATACAACACAGTTTAAGAACTTTCAGGAAAACATAGGATAAATGAAAATTAATTAAGTATATTTTCCTTTGTATATATGGTTACCAATATATAATTCCCCATGTTTAAGAAGTCTGCAAATCTAAAAGGGAGAAGGGGGCCAGTGATGGCTATTTGCAACAAGTCTAAAGAACGCATGGCAGCAAATCAGAACTAGAACCCCCAACATATGAGTAGCACTATATGGAGGATATTCACAGAAAATAAACAACATTTATGATGTGAACAAATAGGAAAGCCTAAATCTAAAAGAAATGATAAGAATGTTGAAAAATGCATCATATCATATCAACAAGAAACAGAGTTCCTAAATCAGTGAGCCACAAGAGAAGTCCATCAGTGTAAATTCAAGCAGCAGCAACCAAGTAAATATAACAGTTGCAAACTTAAGCCTACTACAGTATAAAGAGAATCTGAGGAAAAATTAGGGCAACACCCTTATAAATCACACAATCAAAAGACTCATCTAGCAAAAGAGTTTGTATCTCTAACAACCGTTTGCATGTCAGAAATTGTATGGGAAACTTTCAAACAAAAAATATTCAAGATCAAAAGCAAAAAAAAAAAATTCATGGTTCACAATAGTAACTGTAATATTTACTTTTTTGCAAAAAAAAAAATGTAACATTTACTTTAATGTGATACATTTGAACTGAGAGATATATGTTACATATTCCACATTTGCCTATGGCATAACATAATGACTCTCTAAACCCATTAAAGTTTCTAAGATTGTACAATTTAGGCTAACCATAAGCATATAAGCCAAAAACAGAAGTAAACATTTTCCCAAATCTGGCATCCAACATGTTTGGATTCCTAAGCTTAATATAAGTTCACTTAGCCGGTTAATGGTCACACATTTAATTTCTCTTGCTGCATCCCAAAACTTAAGCTAAACAAATAAGTGGTATAAGAAGTGCAGACACTTGACTAAAATTCCTATTGACCTCAAACGCAAACAAGACACTGCATCTTTACACAAGGAGACCATTTGCATAATTCAGTTAGCTCATACTCAAACTCGCACTATATTCGCTCCATGGACAAAGTAACAAAATTTTCAAATAAAAAAAAATGATGTATTTGACAACACGTGTTTCCAGTATAATGTCAGTGTAGTGTTAATAAAGAGATAACTGCCTTCCCAAGGATAAATCTTCCCTGGACATATTAGATTGTCAATTTAAAGTTATAATCATCTCTACATATACCGTTTGACCAAAAAATAATGTCAAGGTACATTGAATTCATGATCACCTGAAGCATAAAAACAAAAATCCAAACTACAATATTTTTGCACAAAAAAAAAATGCATTATCAATTTTGGACTCATCCATCAATCTCACTAAAATATAACAAGCAACGAAAAAAGTGTGTAAATCAAGAAACAAGCATACGCTATCAATCCGCGATGTTCCTCTCCTCCATCAGCCACGGCTACCATTAGATTCGTGCAAGCCCTAGTTGCCCAAATCACAAAAACCCCTGACATAATGAATCTGACTGGTCCGCCCTGTGGCATGAATAGTGAAATTGCCGACAACATCACCACCGGCAATAAACAGTAGCCAAGGACACTCGTACATGTGTGTAGATCTAAATTCCCATTCTTCCCAGCCAACATATTGAACACCACATATAGAAAAATCGAAGAAACAACAATCCAGCCCAAAATTACACCAAATTGGATTTTCCCAGCGAGTAATTGAAAAAGGCAAAGAGAGAGGTAAAGAAAGATCGGACCAGATAGATCAGAG
>CATIWJ010091281.1:0-15867 GCA_949640765.1 Croton laevigatus | reverse complement strand
AGGTTTAAAGAGGAAGAAGAAGACCTCTTAATTTCATCTTGGAACTTTTCACAATCACAATTTAGGAAGGAGACCTTTTTCCCATTAACAATTTCCCAAATTTAGTCAGTAAAAATACCCAGATTGTATCAGATTTTCATGAGTTTTCTCTACATACATTCCCAGCCCTGAATAATGAAAAATGCTATACATGATAAATCTTATGTGACATCTGATTACCTTCGAGCAACTTCTAGCTTGATTTCTGTTGAAATGTTGAGGAACTTTTTCCACCAGCTACATTGCTTGCTGCGTCAGACTATACTGCTGGATGAAGAAATATACCAAGTTAAAATTTAATCAAATGAATAAAAATTAGAAACAAGGGAAAATTCTTCGTGTTTAATGTGAGTGTGGAGTTTGCAATTCCTTACGTTGCTTGTGTGGTGTAAGAATTAAATCTGAACTTAAAGAACTTTGTTGTCTTGCGATTGTTCTCGAGATTCAATGTTTATCAGAGACAAGATTTGCATCCTGCGGATAAGACAATCAATCAAATATATGTATTACGAATAAACTTGCGTGATTTTATATTAAATGCCAAATCAAAAGACATTATTTCTCCATCATAAGAATTACTATAGTTGATGGGACTCAATGCAAACACATTCCACGACGTTATATCTCAGGTTAAGCATTTGGTGTTCCGTAAAATTTACATGAAGAAATTATTAGCATAGATGAGAATGCTAATTTGTTTTTGTATTAGTTTCTGCAAATTTTCAAATGCTGCCAATTTCTTTTTATCAAGAGATGCAGAGATGGGGATCACTTACGACACTGTGTCCGCTGCATAAAATATTGGAAGCCTTCCCAACCCGGCACCTCTCCATTTTCCTCTTTCAGAGAAAATAAGTTGCTCGGCCCCTGAGTCTGTTGCAGTCAAAACAAACTGCAGGATACATGAAATAAGTATGCCGTGTTTTCAAGCATATAAGGTGGCAGATTTAAATGACTTGTAAACCACAAATTTTTTTTTTCAAATGGAAAAAACAAATTATTATTACTGATAAAGAGTTGTTACAAAATACAAGAAAAGTAAAGGCCAAACTCCACAAAATTAATAATAATATGTACCAAGGGGAAAAGAATAGCCATGACACCATAGCTCACAAGAGGAGAGAAGAAGAAAATAGCCAGAACACAAGGGCTACCTGCAAAGCCGAGGGAGAAATTATTATTGTTTCTCTTATCCATATTGCAATAAGAAGAGAGTCCTGTAAGAAACTATTTTACCAAAACCAGCGAAAAATGGCCAGTTAGATTCAAAGAAGTCAAGGCGCCTCTCCAATGACACTTCAGAAAAATTCCACTTGTACCTAATTTTAGAATCGCGATTAGTAATTACGCATCAAATTGTAGGTGCAGTGCAGGACAAGTAGCAGGCACACATATATCACTTACTCAAAACAGTAGTAAGCGTACATCCAGGAAAGAAGTAGAAAATTAATGAGTTTCCCTATATACGGTACAAATCCAGTGGCATAAACCTGCATATAACTTTCAAGAGTTTAAAAACAAAATGGTAAGGTGAATCAAAGAAAATGCATCTGATGAAGTTGGCTTGCTGCATTACTGAACCAGAAGGTAATGGATATATACAAACACAGGATAACTATATATTCATTTGCAAATTGTACCTCTAAAAAGTAGAAGGTCAAAAGTAGTATAGAATAAACTTGCTCTCCAATACCAATCATAACCCTGAAGAAAAATTATACAATAAATGTTGAGCACAATTTGGCTTTAAGGGGGAAATAATCTTGACAATCAGCAGCGAATAATCAATTTCAGAAATTAAGTAATTACAACTTTACAAGTTGGAAATTTACCCTCCTAGACCAGCAGGCTTTTCTGTTGTTCCTGTATTGGCTGTGGTTGTTGTTGTCTCTTTATCGCTTAAGGATTCCAATGCATTCCGTTCATATTTTCCCATTGCAGCAAAACCATACTTAGCAATTTCATTGTACCTTGATTAAGAATAGTTTAAAATAGAATACATGAACACAGCAGATTAAAAATTAAAAGGATTGCGGTGAAGCATTCTCTAATAGGATATTAATAATTGCATTTTTCAACTCATTTTCAGTATTGTGGTGATATAACTCTTAGGTCAGGAACCATAGCTTAACTTAAACCTATATATGCGCCAGTCATAATAGGGCAAGAAAAATTTGAACAACATCAGAGAGAGAGAGAGTGCTGTTTGTCCTACATGCCACTGACTCATGCATATAAGCACCTAGCTAAAAGAATTGAGTAATAACTTTTAGTCCTCAGTATGTCAATAGAAAACGGTAAAAATCAGAGAGAAAAATACCAGATTGTGCTCAGAATGAAGCTGAATACATATAGGGGGTAAAACCAAAACACCTGCATGTAGAAAGAACAGAAAGCAAGCATGTACGTGAAATAATCACCCTGAATCTCAACTATTTATTCATGTCCAGCAAAATGCGATTTCAATATAAATAAAAACATACCATAAGCACCCATATCCATAACAAATCTACAAGGATAAAGGGAAAAGAATAAACCCAAATTAACAGGTTCACAGAATGGAGGAAGAAGCCTGAAATCTGTAGTTCATTCAATTTGGATGGGCCCAGAAAGCAAGCTTAATTAAATCTATATCCAATAGCTAATCAGAAGAAAACAACCAAGCAAAAGTAGAGCAAGGAAGTAAGCCAGAGAAATGTCACTCAAGCATTTCAAAATGGTCAAGGGTAGAATTAGCAAGATTTTTTAAGATGAAGGTCAACAACTGTGTTCCTGAATCAAGTAAAAAACTGAAGTGAAGTAGGACTCCCAAGATTCAGATCAGTTACAGACCAAACAGAATGAGGAGATGTCGGTCCGGTTATGGCCAGAAATTATAACAGGGTTCAGAAGAAAGAATTAGCAGATTTATAGGCAGGGTAAAAAAATACTACGTAACTGCAGGTGTATGGCTTGAGTTATTGATCAGTTTATTCTGTCTTAAACTGCTGCTGCCAAACAAAATAGGCAGCGTACGCGCTAATATGATGGAATAGCGCCTAGCCATGACCTTGCCTCAAGAAGAAATTCAGTATTTGATTATCAAATACAAGAAATTGGTTCTACAAAAGTACTTTTTCCTGGTGAAAACTCTCAAGTCTATGATAACTTTTGGCTCTCTAATCAGGTCATTTTAAGTGCCTTAACTACTAATTTATATATATCTTCAAGCCTTCAATCAAAAGTTATGCCATAGCATGGATGACACCGCATTACAATTCATGCTGCTCCAGACAAAACTACTTTGGTCTTGCAGACACCTTTAACCAGAGTTTAAGGTTTGCAGATGTATTTAATGTCTTCTAAAGCTATTAATGTTTCTAATCAACAAGTCGATAAATGGTTTATATTAGTCTGTTTAGGATGCAACTAGTAAACCAGATAAGCCAGTCCAGTTTCACGGTAAGATAGTACCAAATCCATCCATGGATCATAACAGGTAAAGCAAGACAGTTCATGGATTTACAGAAGCAAGGATTCGAAAGTGCTAAACACATATGATTTCATACTTACATAAAAGAGCTGTACGAGGCCAGCACGTAAAAACGAATAAAGTTTTAATGTACTGCCAAATGTGCATGGTTGTTGAGAACTCGTACAAGAAATCTCATCAGGTAGTATCCATTGTAATGTTGGGATGACAACCGAGTTCAGGGCAAGTATACTGCATGGAAATAAAGATTTGCATATTCATATCATAACAGGGTAGGGTCATGACATCAATATGTATAATTATGTATCATTCATTATCTAACTGACGATGAAGCAAACAAGTAACGAAACTAAATTAGATTTCAAAATAATTTTCTTGTTCTAATTTGTAGAAATATACTGACAAGATGCGTATAGATGTTAAGTTATTATCAGCATCAAAGGACTGATTTTGTATCATAATGCAGTTCCATATGAAATATCCAGGATTCAAATTGCTAAGTAGCTTTAGCTCTAAATTTCAATACCTACACTACCTAATAACCCAAAAATTCTTGAAAATAATCCAAACAATGATTCAACCCAATACACATTTTAGCACAAATTTGCAAATTTAAACTTGATCTTGGCAAAGAGAAAGGCAGATTGAGAAATTACCTTCCTAAAAAGATGAAACCATTTAAGAGAAAACACTGCCCAGTTCTAATCAAAAGCTTCTTTGACCTGCCACCCGCCAAAAAGAAAACATCAACAATGACACATACCCAAGTTGATCGTCAATAACCAAAGCAAAATAAAACTTTCAAATTACAAATCCTTCCATATTATCACACATTGAAACTGTATTATCTTTTTCTCGGTGACCAAACAGAATATTTCAGCAAAAGAAACTAGAAAGTGAATCTATAATTTATGAAGAAAGGAAAAAGAAAAAGAACCTGTGGCAGAGAATTACTACTCTATGCAAGCAACAAGCTTCTCTAAAACCCTCAAGCCATAGTAAAGATCCTTGCTTTAATTTCGTTCTAAATATTGTTATAAATGGTTCTGTTGCTTCCATTGTTGAAGGAAAGGTAGAAGAGAGAGATAACAGAGACAGAAACAAAAACGACATTAAAATAGGATTTCTTGACCAACTAGCTTCTCCTAGTTGTTAATTGTCACGGCTGAGAGGAGTCTTTGGAGTTTGGGCTTCTGTTTTAGGCCCGAACTCCACCAAGTTCGACCCACCAAACTCTAGAACCAACATCCTTAAGGAAAAGTTTCTGTCTTTAAAAGAAAAGTTTTTCACTTTCTTACTGTTTCAAACAAACTGAGATAAACGCAAAGTTTTAACAGAAAATTTCTCTAGAAATCGCGAATTTGAAATAGGAAGACGCTGAAACGAGGAGAAGAATGGCGCAAGAAAGCAAAGAGCCATGCAAGAAGGAAGCTTGCGATATTCAAGCTTGTCTCTCTAAGAACAATTTCCTTTCTCAAAAGTAAATTTCTTTCTCTTTTGTTTTGTTTTGTTTAATTCTGATTTTTCGATTATAATTACGATATTAAGATTGAAATTTATTAATGATGTTGGATTAGCAGATGAAAGTAACCAAATCGATTACTACTTATGTTATGGATTTTCTTGTTGATGCATTGGATATGAAGTCTATATACAGACTTTTGAATTCTTTGGGATAAGCTTGAAATTGAAATTTGTTATTGGGGATGGACAAGGCCTGAGATTTTTCTTGCTTTGTAGCTAAAAATTCTATTGGGTTTTAATTAAAATTGCTGTAGAATTATTAGAATTTCAATTTCACCATTCTTGTAATTGAAATTTCTAATCAAATTGCTCTTAGGGGGCCTGGCTTCTCTGATGTAGCAGTTATTGCTAGTGGGAAAATAATCAGATCATTCTATAGATATGTTTCATGACATGAATGCTCTTCCATTTTGACCTCAAATCCAAAGTAATAATGAAGTTTCCTTAACCACCAACCATCATTAAGCTCATATTTTGTTTACTAAAACATGTTCCTTCTATCCCTAGATTTTTGCAAACGTGTCGTGTTTTTGATAGAATCTCTAGATAAATGTAGAATGATGATTAAATTGTCTGCCTCATCCTGAAACTAATCTGGTCTTTTATCCCCCGTGGCCCTCCCCTCCTTTCTTTCTGCAAATTGTAGTTAAAATGATAGAAGTTTCAATGAGGTTATTCAACATGTATTAAACTATAAATGACTAGAAGTTCTATAGTTGAGTAATGTTCGTATAAAGCATAATCTTTTTAAGTGAATTGCTCTGATAATGTTCGTATAAAGCATAATCTTTTTAAGTGAATTGCTCTGATAACGCATATGAAAAAGTGATTGCTTACAAGAGAATATCCACTAGTGGGCAAGAAAAGAAATATTGGTCAGTGCAATCATGTTTAGAGAGAAAATATTTCTTTGACATCTTGTTTCTCCTCTTTATTTTGAACTTCTTTGCCAATCTTAAAAGCAATACCAGGCACTTGTGCTTTTTGGTGGAAGGTAAATGCATTATGCCTTTATGCAGCTTTTAAATGTGTTCTTGGACAGCCTTATCCTGCTGCTTTCAAATTTCCATTTTTTGTCATATTATAGTTTTGAACTTATTTCAAGCTGTTCAAAATGGTTACCTTTTTGAGCATGCCCTTAACAGGGTTCCTTGTCAGTAGGCAACCTACTAACATATAGTTGGCACTACTTGCTCTAGTCTGTATGGTTTATTGGAGTCAGGATCGCTATCCGGTTCCATTTGCTAGTTCTGTTTAGTATATGCAAATACTTGAGTGTTGAGCTAGGAGTTGGGTTAGGGTTTATATTGGTTGGCCACCATTTATGTTCATGTAGGTTTAACGACTTTATAGTGCACCGGGACCCACCATTGTTCCCTGCAATCTTAGTTTACCAATGAAATGCTCTGCTCGTAATCTCAAAGTCCAATTCTATTGTTTAAGATGATGTTCTTATCCATTAAATTTTTTTTTTAGATGAAATCTTGCCACCATTGATATAACACATATTTTGTTTCTGTACTTTGAATTTCTGATTAACCCTTTAAAATGCAACAACAGGTGCATTAGAGTCATTCAAAATCTGCAATCATGCTGTGAAAAATGTGAGTACCAGTCAACACATTGTGGTTCTGTATCTAGTTTATTGAAGCAAATTCACAAGTGACAGTTTCTGTCTCCCATAAGCAAAATACGAGAGTGGAGGAATCCAACAGTACATGGAATTAAATACGGTCCGGAGTATGGTATACACTATACAGTAAATCAATTTTTTTTTTTTTTATGGATTTACAGGAAGAGTTAACTGTGACAATCTGATTTCAGATTATAGGCAAAAACTTCTGTTATAAAAAATTATCGTTGACATGGAAATTCTGAGAATAAATAGCTAGAAAATGTTCTTTTAGTAAATTACAGTTGGATGCTTATTGAAAGGTTATACTGCAATATACATATGAAGATGTATTAAAGGTTGATTTCTTTCTTTTATATGGCATGTCTCTTCTGGTTTAGTTGCTGATGTAGTGTTGTGTTCCTGTTTTGCAAAACTAATTGTTTTAATAGCGTTGTTGAAGGATTGTAAACACTAAAAATTAGCTCAAAAGCTACTTTAATGAACGCTACAAAACTATACTAAATACTATTCCAAAAAGGGTTGTCGAATACTGCCATTTTGATGGAACGGAATTAAACACCTCTAATTTTTGTCCTTTGAGTAGCAATTAAACTATACACTACAATGAAGTCTAAAATGGATTAGAATGATTTCTTCAAATTGTGCCCTTCATTCTTGTTGCAGAGATTTTTTTTTTTTAACCTTTTTTCATTGCATAAATAAATTTAATATATACTATTCTTTCCATGTTTTAGTACGCAATTTTTTTTTTTTTTTAAAGTTATTGTTCTCCCCGAAATTGAGAGATTAGAGCATTTCCAATGCACCGCCTTCTATTGGTTTATATGTCTAACAAAATAGAAAGTGATGTTGATGAATGTCAATTTGTTGATATCTAATTTAAAATTTTGTTTCTAATGCAACACTTTTTATTATTATTATTATTTGTTCTTTGTTGAAGTTATAATTTAACATTTAACAAATTATAATACATCATTAAATGTATATATTGTATAAAAAAACCATCTAAAAATAGAAGATGAGCTTAACAATGTCAACTCATATAAGCTTTATATCCAAAATTTGACATTAACATTAAAAAAAAAAAATTCATGTTTTGAAAAAAAAAAAAACACTTTCCACGTTTTAGTACGCAATTTTTTTTTTTTAAGTTATTATTCTGCCCGAATACATATAAATTTATGGGAAATGCTATAGTAAGCAGTCTGTACATATGGACGAGTTTTCAATTTCTTAATTTTTTTCAAACTCAAAATAGAAATTATTATATAGTCCGAGATCAATTTTAAAGCATCATAACTTACATATTTGATTCTGTTTTAAAAATATCACATAAAATAATTAAAACCTTCTAAAATTAATTTTGAAACTAAATACAAACAATTCAAGAATTGATTTTAACAGAAAAATAAGAAAAAAAAATAAAATATAACTCTTCCTCACATGCCAACGGTTGTATACAAGCTTCACCCTAAATTTATTGAAAGATAATAGACATTAATTGCAAGAAAGCTCAAGATAATAAATGGATCACGCAAAATTAATGAATTAAACATCACAATCACCAATATTTTGATTTTCCATTATTATTTAGTTCCCTCACACGTCAAGTCATTTTAGGACAAAAATAAGAAAAAAAATCTCCATAGCCAAGAATCCATTTAGAAGAATATAATATTCTTGCAAGAATCATTTGCAGGAATATGCTTCATTCAAAAAAACTCGAGGCACTGTATTTTTGCCTGGCATCTGAAAAGATTGTTACAGAGATTTTTCTTGCAATATAAATAAAATAGGAAGGGCAAAGAAAGGAAGAAGAAAATGCAGAACCAGCAGGAACTATTTTTCGGAAACTCACCGTCACCGATTTGTAATAAATTGAACAAAGGATCAACTATATATTACCAATGTGCTCAAAATTACATTGGCCAATTCTTTCTGTATGAATCAAGAAGAGGGTATACAAGGGCGACCGTGAAGGTGAAAAAGAAACATGGAAGGGGAAAAAATCTCACCTTCCCGTCAAGACTGTATCAATTCGATGATGGGAGCAGTTTCATAAAATACAGGTTGATGCAGGATATTGCCTCCCCAAAATATCAAATCCTATGATAGCCTGATGAATTTTTTCAGTTACGCGGTGATCTTAACGAGTCCTGATGCCTAAGAGGGATTCCTTCAGCGCCATAACCATCGTCTTCTGAGTGCTTAGGAAGTCGCACAGGTAGACATGGTGCTCCTATTCAATAAGTTGAAGCAAAAATGAATGTTTCCCATAATGTTGCAAATCGAAGGCTTATGATTAAAGACAGTAGTAAAAATAATTAACAGAAAAAAGATGTCGAAAATATACCATCAACCATATCCTTTGTTTTGTGGAGTAGAAATGTTCCTGAAAGGATAGTTACAAACCCACACATTTCTGTAACAATCTGGGTTGGACTCTGCCTATCCCAATCCTAAGAAACAATACAACTTTCATGTTGGTTATTGACAAAATGGGAACTTAATGCATATAAAGAAAACTCGGCTCAAAAATAGGGGGCAAAAAATAAAGCAACAGCATGCTTTGATCAGAAGTTGGCAGAATACCTTGAACATTATCACACTGGCCACAATGGTTAATGACGTGAACATAACATAATATATTGGAGATACAACAGCAGTGTTGAATGTGTCGAGCGCCTGTGAGAGAAAGCAAAAAAAAAAAAAAGATAAATTAGATCATCAACCAAGGGTAGTTTTGGTTTAGCAAATCTATTTCTAATTTTAGTTATAAGTTTCAGAAACAGAAAAAAGAATATCATTCAATTCTAACAATGCAATCTGCCGTTTCTAAATGCCAGGAAGATCCAATAAACAGTAGCAGCAACTAAAGGACAGTGAAAATTTCCTAATTTCCCTGCTTCAATTCTCCTTCATAACCCTCGAAAATCCACTCACTTATCAGGAGAAATTTCAAATAGCAAGACTAATGAGCCGAAGAAGCATGGAGAGAACGAATGTACTCCATCTAATGTTTAGACTTGATATTTGACTCAAGCAATACCCCCAAGCTTTCCAAAAAAAATATGAGAAAAATATTAATCCTCTGCGCTGAATCGAACAAGCAGATTAAAAATCCTTAATCCTCATAACAACCATCACAGAGCTGAAACCTACAACTTCTTCACTAAGAGTAAGGTGCTTCACATTGCCTTTGATGGCAAGCTGCTTAAACATTTAATACATCAAATGGGGCAATACTTGTGGCCGTTGCTCTCTTTCAGCCTGTAATAATCATCTACTGAAAATTGAAGATGCACAAACCAACAGGTACTGGGTGCTTTTCCCATTATCATGTTGTAAACCACATCCTAGAGTCCTTCTGATATTGTTTCATCCTTAAATTCTTCATTTTTGCTTCCTGTTAATTCAAAAAGGCCATATCCTCTCATCCCATGCAATTTTCATCTTTTCTAATACAATGTCCTTCACATTGATGGGGATGATTGCTTTTTTTAACAATTTTGGGAAGGGCAACACCAATTTGATATGCACAAAAGTTCATTGACAGATCAAAAACAAAAATTTGCATTTCATGATGGCATAATCATACTTTCCCTTGTTCCATACTACCCTATTGATCACAGTACAATTGTTTTTTTTTTTTTTAATAAAACAAAAAAGGAAAAGCACAAAGATGGCAACAAAAGGGTGCCCTTTAGAGCAAGGAATTGAAGGTTCTAAGTAAGATATAAAAAATGCAACTCTTTACTAATTTGAATGAGTGAATATAACCTCAAAGGCATTAACAATATCTAAGATCCACCATTCTCTAATGGGCATTAACTATTTGGGTTCAAATTAAGAAAAATTGCAAATCAGACCATATAATTTAGTGGATAAACTTGGCTAGGAAAACTTGAAAATTACTAAATAAGAAACAACTATTACCTTGTTCAAATAATTCATTTGGGTGAGTACACAAGTAATTACAACTAACGTGAAGGCCCATGTTTGTGGAAATATTAGCTGATTCATCCCTGACAATGTCAACTTCAATGCAATCCCAAGAGCTTTAACACTCATTACCTGCCAAAAACGAATTTAGGAACAGATGAATTCGAGCAAAGGAAAAAAAGGAACACAAAGAAAAAGAAGTAACAACGAAAAACTATTATAAACAATACATACCGACAAAGAACCCACAAGAGAACAAATTCCAATGTAAACCATTATATGTGTCTGACCATAGTCAGGGATATAATGGAATATAAGTACAAAAACAGTTGTTATGACCAAGGCCGCATAGAACAGAAAAGCTGCAAGAGGAAAAAAAGGGATCAAATGTTCCATTCATCAACCCACTACTTTATCATAGTCCATTGAGAGTATAAATAATATGTCAACCATTACCGGGTTCTGTAGCAAGATCCCAGACTTCCTTCACGGATTCAATTTCGCGCTCTTGTGGAGCATGAAGGACAATTGTTATAGAACCCACAACACAAAGAACACAACCAAGAATTCCAAAGATATGTAGCTTCTCATTCAAAATCATATGTGCAAGAACGGCACTGCAAGGAAACAATATCAGAACACAGAACAAAAAATAATGAACTTATATACAGGGTGATGTTCTGGGGATCTGTCATGCCTGATAATAATACTGAGAGCACCAAGGGGAGTGACCAGAATAGCGGGCGCAAAAGCATAAGCAGCAAAATTAGCGATTTCTCCGACAATCACTGTTGAATTACAACTAAGCATCAGTATGGACTAGCTATTAACAAAAATCTAAAATACAAGCAAATCAAGTGCTGACTAGACGATCAAATGATATATATATATCAAAATTCAAAACCAATTAAAGGAAAGAAAAAAAAAGAAAGTTGACAGACTTTTTGGTTCTGTGCAATGGGGAACTTAAATAAATTGGCACTGCAAGAAAATAAACCAACCAATAGGGAATGATAAAAGAACTCACTAGTTATCATGCCAACCCACCACAGGGGCTCAAACAAGTAAGAATAGCCTCCACTACCTGTAAAATACAATGAACAAACTGATCAGTGAAAATTATAGAAAATCTTCATCGCATATCTATCCCAATGCGTCTGCCATATTAGAAAGAAATTCAGAAATGAAACGACTGTGAAACTTTTCTGAAAGATAAAGAATACAAACAAAAGTCTTGCACAGGCTCCACCAAAGAAGTTCCAAATTGGAATTTCATATATCTCATGGCAATGGAACTTTTACTTGCTGAAAAATCTGCTTTGATTAATTGAACTCAAACAAGCATATGAACAACAAGGAGTTACTGGAGCTAAACTTTACTATCCATTATAGAAGAAAATCAAATTCCAAACTTGGACTGTTTCTAGAAATCTATCTACAAATCCCCAACTAGAAGCAATAGCTCTAAATCTGCTGAGGAGCAAAAATAATACGGAGCGAGTGCCTTTATAACCCAATCTAATATGATCCACAAAAATCTAACGATTGGCATCACTTTAACTTGAATCTTCCCTGATCCAACCTCATTAAGCACTGGCAGAAAATGATCTAACAAGCTGTCTAAATATAGCATCCAAAATGTACAAGATAGATCTTCAAATTTGATGTTGCATCACAAACAACAGAAACATAGATCCAAAATGGATCAAATCAAGGCACAGAACGCATCACTTCCACACAGAAGAAGCAACTGAATAGACCAAATTCTTTTTTGCCAATTCACAAATGAACCCACAATTATATGATTATATAACAATTAGATACCTGCCCTGACGCCAGAAGCACCAGCCTTTTTCAAACCCTTCTTCTTAACAATGAAGCTAGCGCCAATGAAGATGCTTGAAGATAGTGCCAAAACCAAGCCTTTGATATTATCAGAAGACATACCCTTATAAGAGTCCACCAAGCTCTGAGTTACAAGTGGTGTCGTAGCTATAGCAGCCGCAGTCTCCGTCGCCGTCGTCATGGCTGTAACTAACTAAAAGAAGACACAAAATTCTCCACTAACCAATCACCCTTTTGTCACAAAACCACCATTTCTCTACGAATTCCCCCACTCAAACTCAAATCCAACTTAACCAAAATGTCAAAGACAACGATTCCCACTTAGTACCCGTCTGTAAACAGATTATACAGATAAACCCACCTCAGTTAGAAGTAGGTCGGATACAAAAGTTGAGAAATTTTTTTGATGGGAAAGTCAAAAATCAATGCTTTATGGTAAAATTGACTTGGGTTTAAGCTCCAAGAGAGAAAGACTGGATCTAAGGAAGAAAACAAGAGAAAATGAGAAAGAAAAAGAAATGAAAAATTTTCTGTCGGCGCTTAAAGAAAGACAAAGAAATTAAGGAAAGATTGCTGATTGCAGAAGAGAGAGAAATAATAGAGAGAGAGAGAGAGGTGGATACAGCTGTGAGCTTGTTGCTTAGATCAGAAGAGGAAAGAGAAACGCGAAGAAGAAGAGGTTTTTGCTTTGTTTTACCAAAAGGAGGACTCTCCTCAGACTCAAGGTTGATGAGTGATGTTATACACTACATCTTTTTTTATTCTCTTTCCTTTCCTTTTTTTTTTCTTTTTTTTTTTAGTTAATTTTTATTTTTTAGGAATTTATCCACTTCATTAATTTTGTTCTTACTTATGTTTTTTTTCCTGACAAATTATTAAATTGTCGATTTTTAGGATTTTTTTTTATCAAAATCCTTCTTTTTTTTTATTTAGTACTTAGCATGAAATATGATTTATTAGTACTATATTAACAATTTAATGAATTACTAATTTTTATACAAATATATATAAGATAATAGTAATAACCAATTTCTACTAACAACAATAATTACAAAATCATTTGCTCTCCTTCTCAATTTAAAATCGAGCTACCTTGAATAAAATTCAAGCTTTCTAATTTTAAATTTTATTATTTTTTGTTTATATATTAGCCAATAATTTTATGAAAGTCTCTAGTGTATATAACTTTGTAGGATAAGTTGCCTCTTCGAAATTCTGTATTTATTATAATGTAAGAAGGTTAACAACCATCTCATACTGTGATTAACATTGTTATTGATAGTTAGTTTGCGATCAATAGCTATTTAAGATTGGTGTTTCTAAAATTTTAATACTAGTTGATTTGTTAGAATATAAAACTACTAAAAGTATAATTATATTTATACTTTTATATATATATATATATATATATATATATATATATATATATATATATATATATAAGGGACTATATTAATATTTGTCATGTTTTTCAAGTTGTAAGCTCAAAATTGTTACTATCAAAAAAACAATTTTTTTTCTTTTTAAAGTTGCAAAATTCAAAAATGTGCATTGATTGGGTGGGCTCAATGATAAGATTTGGTTGCAGTTAGGTTTATTGAAGATCCACCTTCAAAATTCAACGGATGGTAAGGGAAAAGAAGACATAAAAATCGGTGGATTTACTAATTACTTATTTAATTAATAAAAAAAATATTAATTTAAACCTTAAAAAGGAAAAATTACAGTTAGAATATGCCTAATGTTCGTTATCCATGAAAATTAAACAAAAATATTTACTACTATAATAATATATATTTTTTAGTAAGTATGTAACGATTAAAAATGTCAACTTAAAATGGAATAGAAAGAGTATTTTTTTAATGTAAAATTAATGATGTTAGTATTTAGTTGCATGAAGCCCTTAGCCAGCTACGCAACTAATTTGAGTCTGAAATTAATAGTTGGATTTATGTTTAATGTAAGAAAATAAAATTCATCATAAATAAAAATAAATTAGATTTTAAGCTACAAACTGGCATTTTCATTTTCCTTTTTGTCTTTGTGGTGTGGATTTCACCAACAGATGATTTTCATTTTCATGGGACCCAAACACTCTGTTTTTTTCAATGTTTTACTTTTATTTTTTCTTCTCAACAATGTCTGTTTGTTCGATTTTTGTTTGTCTCTTTAATACAACACCGTGTTTTTAAAATTTCATAAAAAATTGTATATTTGTCTCTTTTTTTTTTTTTTGTGGGGGGGATTAATTTCGTCATGATTACAAAATCAATGTTTACCATGTTATTATCAAATAATTGGACAAAAGAATTGATTTATTAAGCAAAACAATGCCAATATAATAATATATTGACCGCCATGTGACATTGTTCTATTCTATAATATAATACAACATATAAATTTATTGCAATTATGGAGTAAATATCGGTGAAAGACCTGAGCTGAGCTTTCAATTTTGAAGAAGTCAAAGAGACAGAATTCCAATAATCACTAAACTAAAAATAAATACTACCATATAGTAGTTCTACATATTTTACAGATTAAAAATTTAATTTCCATATTTTAAAAATATTAGAAATTTTATTTTGTAAAAAAAAAATAACCCACTTTATTTTTCCCCTGGATTGACAAAGCGAAAAAAAAATTTATCCATAATTACTAAGAGATAAACTAAAGGATGAAATCCTAAGGTTCTAAAAACTATATCATTAATTTTATCAAAACTCAAGGACTAAACAAAAATTTTCCATAATTTTTTTTTTTTTTTGCATCCATATATTGACCATAACCATACATAGACTAAATCATTAATTTTATAAAATCTCAAGGACTAAATATAAATTTCCCCTCAAAAAACCAATTTTTTTTAAAAAAATTTTGATTGGCATCCATGTATTGATCATGTCCAATGGTCCATAACCACTAGTAACTAATGGTAGTGTATGATAAAAAAAAAAAAAAAAACTAATGGTAGTGGTTCATTTTTGTATCCAAATCATATAGTATACTACAAGAAAAGGCCAATTATGGTTCGACTCGATACGGTTTGACCCAATTATGGGAATGTCCACCACAAATACCAATACCATTGCCTATCATTATCAACACAGTAGTCAAATCCAAACTTTCATTTCACTCCAACAAAAGAAGAGAATTTGTAGGATAAACCTATGAAACTTTTAATGCTAAAATACTCGAAACACTAAAATAATAAGGTTGTGTGTGCAAAAGCATAACTTGAAAAAGATATATATATTTATTTAAAGAAGTGAAATTGTTTGACTTAAAAATAAAATACAGATAAATTTCAAAATTTCATTTAGCTGTCATGTTCTGTTGCAACTTGCAAGTTTTAAACACTTAGAATATGCCTGAAAGATATACCTATTAAGCAACCTGAATATTTCTG
>CATIWJ010091272.1:0-30229 GCA_949640765.1 Croton laevigatus | reverse complement strand
AACAAAATTAGAATTGAATTTATTAATTCCAAACTAATTAGAATTAATATTAAATTAAGCTTATTTAATTTATTTTTCTAACACATAAAAAAAATTAAGTTATAAAATAATTCTATTCTATCTTTAATTAAACATATTAATTCGTAATTCTAAACAAATTAGAATTATACTTGTAAAAATAAAATAAAATTTACCAAAATTTTTAATGGCACTCTAAATAATTTAATTAAAAACAAAATTTAATTAAATTAATCACCAAGCCAAAAATAAAATTTGGTACTCAATGAATAAACAAATTATTTGAAGAAAGGTTTTTAAAATTAATATTTATTAAAACTGCCCAGAAGGGCCAGATTGAAAAATAAATGAAGTTTGAAGGTCTGACTGTAAAACAACTAATGTTTAGACATTGTTTTATAACACAAACAAATTTAGGCACTAATAGCGGAAATAGAATAAGATAGAGGACTGTATTGGGAATTTTCGCGTCTTCTTCCTAGAGAGGACGCCCTAGCCGCCTGGTTCCTGTCCAGCCGCCATCTTCGACCAGAACAAGTTCCAGCTGACACCGGACGAGCTCGCCACTAGTCGCAAGCCTCATGCCTTGCCGGTGGGTCTCTGATCTGACGCGTAGGAGGTCTGGACGACGGAAAACGCGAGGAGCAGAATCGAAAAAAAACTTGAAGTAGCGCCGCCGCCACCTGGTTCACCAAGAACCAGCCCCGTCGCCACAGGGGTTGAGCATCGCCGGATTCGAGCCGCATTGGTACGAAACCTTTGCTGGGTTCATCATCAACGGCAGCTCCAGTGGTGAACTTTGGCCGGATGGGATGAACAAGGATGGTAGAACGAAGAACACGTTCTTCGTTTTCCAGATTCCGATTTTTCTATTTTATTAATTAAAACGAATTTAATCAAACAAACAAAATCTCTAGAACAGATCCAATAATGGGAGCAAAACGAATTTGTTCAACAAAAGATTATAGCACATCAATAAATTCTCAAATCATCCAAATAACAAACAAACGCATATGTTTTCGTAAAAACATATTCAATCAATTAAAACCCATTCAATCGAAATAAAAACCTAGCAGGCTTTGATACCAATGAAGGAATTTATACAACGGATATATAAATAAAGCGGGAATAATATAAATACCTTTTGTACGACGAACGGATATTCTCACGAGCGGAAGCGGTTGCAGGATCTGGCAAGCTAGGTCGTCAACATATAGTCCTATAGCGCTATTTCACAATCTAAGAGCTCTAAATGAGATGGAACAGTTTGAGTATGGGAGAGAATAGAGAAAAACTGATTTTCTTTAGGGAGGCTATTCCAGAGAATAATACGTCTAACTTCTCTATCCCCTAATCTCTTATTAGGGCTATATATAGGTATTGGGCCATTAGGGTTACCCATTTAACCCTATAGCCCATTACACTTAATTGGATCTACCAATAATCCATAAGTCATGGGCGGACATATATATATATCATAAAATAAAGTAAAGTAATAAAAAATAAGCAATATGGTTAAATGATGGACAGAACATGAAGAAAACAAATAGTAAGTCTGATATTGTCTTCCACGTGAGAATGAACAGTGAAAGATTCTCTCTTCAAACCATAAACAAACTTCAACATCTCTGTTAGTCAAAACAGAAGATTGTAGAGATTTCAAAAGTCCATCATCTATCCACTTCATAATTGAATTAAATTGCCTAAACAAATACTAGTTCTTTGAAATTTTGGCTATTTCCCACTTTTTTTATAGTATTTGTTTTTACCCAAACGCCTCAGAAAACCATTCACATTTCGTGTGGGGAACCATCATATTACAAATACTATGCTTATAGATTTCATTTATAATTTACTAATTATTATTATTTAATTACAAACATTAACTTAAAGAATGTTATTATATGATTAATTAAGAATCAAAAAATCAAATAATTCTCAATCAAAGTAAAGATAAATCAAAACTATATACCAAAGATCAAAACCAAGAAAAGAATATGAAACTAAAAGAAACCAATAGATAAAGTAGTTTATGAACATGTAATTAATTAATTATAATCACCAACTCGGAGAATTTACGTTTGATCATTAAAAGAAATTCTCATAATCAGAACGATCAACGAGTAAAACCCAGAAAGATCAAACCAGGAAGTTAATAAGAATAAAAGAAATCATAAATGCATAGATACTAATATGAACATTAATTAAGATTAATTATAACAAGCAACTAAAGTTGGTTAATAAAGATTTCTAACACTAGAATTCTTTTGCAAAACAAAAACTAATCTTGAAGGATCAGCATATCTAGCAGAGAAAGAACGAGGAAGATTATCGGGCTCAGTCCATCCATTCCCATGATCGAAATTCTGAAAATACTCTTCTGGATCATAAGAAGCATTCAAAACTCTTTTCTTCTCATCATTTTGTTTATAAAATTTTCTCCAAAACTTGATAAAATCCCACTTGGATTTTCTAGTTTCTGCAATAGTACAATTTCTTCGACTGCTGTCTCTACCCAGTTGAATAGTTTCTCTGTAAGAAGAGTTTCTAAGCTTCTTGAGACTCATTGCCATGGAAGTGAAACGCAAAGGAAGGGTTTTGTTCTGTTTATATACAAGAGAAGAAGAGGAAGAAAAAAAGATGTAATTAATTTAGTATAATGCGATGTGACTTGAAGAAGTAGATGATTGTGTTTAGCAAATACTAATATTTAAGATTTAGGCCATAAATGTGAAATTAATTGACAGTTCGGTTGAATGAATGGCTGGCTTTGTTTCTGTATAAAATGGCTCTTAAACAAGGTTCTGTTAGGTAGAAAAGTTGGCGGCTATTCGTTTATTTTTTTTTTTTCTCTGAATAAATAATTATTCTTGAATTTTATTAAGGAAAAATATGTTGATTATTCAACTTAAGGTTAATTAAAAGCCATCCGAGTCAAAGTCCAAGTAAGAAAAGGAAGTACAAATGTAGAATTAAGTTTGGATTTTTTTAACCCAGGATTAGTAATTATCTAAATCTGTCAATGACGCTTTCAGTTTGCAGTGTATTATTTGAATATGAATTTGAATATAAATTTGCTTATAAAATTGAACCACCGGTGGATTTTTCACATATGGCTATCTTATTCCTTGTGCTTCTTTATTGTTTTATTTATTTTATTTTATTTTTTTTTTTTGAAAGGAACAGGGTGATTACAGTTGAAAAATAATCATTCAATAAAAATTAAAGGTCATATAATTCCGGCTCAAGTAAAACTGAAAACAGGCTCACTCTAATATGCCTTTTGCAACAAATGAATAATAAAATGTCAAAGCAAGAACGCCGAAAGAGTCTATTTTTGCGAGCGGCGTGTCCCTCAAAATTCTAAATTTTTACTAACTCCTCCCCACTTCCCACATCTTTTCTTTATATAGTACTAGTCTTAAAGTCACATGAAAAATAAGATTTTTTTTTTTTTTTTTTAGTACTTTGAAACTAATTTTATTTTAAAATCCCACCATTTTTTGACTGGTATTAAACAAAGATATATAGTTAAAAGCTCCTCCAAACAACTATCATGACTATGAAACTTCATATATTAAGACCTTTATGATCTCTGCATTTTCATCTAATGTTTTGGGGAACATGAGGTTTTATATTATAATACTATTTTTCTTTTTTGAGTTCCTCGGGAGGGGATTGGTGTGCATCCAACGGGACCTACCTAAACGTAACACGTGTGGGTGCTCTCGCACGTGTCACAAGGGCAATGCCTGAACATAACAGCAAAACTTCACTACATAAAGAAGATACAGAGATTGCCATTGCCAGCATTCAAGAAGAACAAATTGTGTCATAATACAAAAAGGTACAGCTGACTGGAGCCGCCTTAGCATACAAGGAGGATTAATTTACTAACCAGATAGAAAAGCTTACATTGTTAATGTGGACGGCGAGCTGAATTCTGCGACTGAATGAGGCCTCTCAACTTCTCATAAGCAGCAGAACAAGCATGAGCATAGTCTGACATTGCTCGGAATAGCTCAGGCAGCCGAATCTTAAGACTTCCTAATGACTTATCTCTCACCTGAAGGCAATGTCTTTGGTGAGCTTCTATCTCTTCTTCCAACCTCTTCTTTAAGCTCTCCACTACAACTTGCCTCTCTGAGATGGGATCTCTTGCATTTGCATCTTCACCTTCGGTTTCATCAGTTGGAGTTCTTCGCTGCATGTACTTTTGATACCATTCCTCAAATGCTTGGTTCTTGCGAAGAAATTCCTTTCTTGTTTCCTCGCATTTCTCCTTTAGTTTCATCTCTTCTTCTTGATGTAATTCAATGGTTTTTATAACAGCTGCAAAGGATGCAATAGCAGTTTTCGCTACTTCGTCTGGAAGCTTCTCTAGATGGTCATGCCATGTAAGGAGGAGAGCTTGAATTGGGGGATTCGGCGCTTTGGGTGGAGATGATATTTTCTCTTTCAAACTGCTTTCGATTGGGATTAGATTTAACTTTAACCAGCTATTAAGAATGTGAATGTATTGTTTTTGATACGTCACAAGCTTGTCAAAATGTGAATGCCATTCCGTTACTACATGATGAAGTTGTTTGGTGCGCTCATGGTGTTGTCTAGAAGTTTCCTTGACAGCGTGGCTAACATCAAGGGACTTGAGATCTGTAACAATCTTTAGCTGGCTGTCATGATGAATGCACATACTTGCCCACATTTTGGCCATCCTGCTCCATTCATATGAATAGATGAAATTCAGATATTTTGCATTCAAAAACTCAATGCGAATTCAATGTAGTTAAGAATTTTGAGATGTTATTTTAGACACTTGGTTCCAGATGAATTAAACCAATCCATAAACTATAACAGGAAAACATTAACATTAAAAGAATTCATAAACCTTTCTGGGAAAACTTCCTCCTGATCCTTCCTTATAAAGATCATATGGTTATGCCAATATGAAACAAGAACAGGATTTTTTTAAAATAGGGCGAACTCTCTATGATATATATCAGGTTCTTCTTTCTAGTTCTAGGATTCTTAAAATATGCACACTAGTAAATTTGTTTTCATGCACATGGACTCATGAATAGACACAAGATCTTGTCCCCACAACTCGGAAAAAAAAAAGGAAAAAAAATCTTGAGCATAGGTAGGGCTCACATGTGAATCCATGTGTTCAATGAACATAATACAACAAAAAGAACAAACAGCATAACAAAACTTCCTTTTCTTGGTGCAAGAAACCAGCATGTAAAAACTTTGATAAAAATAAAATACATTTGAGTTTCTTAATAACTTACCCTTCAACAAGATCAACGAGTTTCGGGTACAGCTGCTTATCACGTATATCATTGACTTCTGAAACAGTCGAGTCCATGGACTGCATGTCAACTATATATCTCGTATGCAAATGGCTTACAGCTGCTTTTGTTTTTTCCAAGGATTCAGCACTGGCACTGCGCTTCTTCTGCTTATTTAATAGAGTGACTTTTTTCCTATACTCGAGCTTCATAAGCTCACCTTGCTATTTAAGATGAAGCAAAATTCAGAAAAGAGGACCAAAATTTGCATCACTTTACTACACAAGAATGCACTAGCAATATATCAAACAAATTTTTAAAACCAAGGTTTCAATCATCACATAAGATTTTCATTCCTGAGATTCTAAAAGAACTTAAAAATCTAAATTGCATAGACAAACACAAATAACAGCTTTTTTAATACAATGGGAATTGGAATTTACCTTCACTTCATCATAGAGTTTCTTTTCCCAGGCTAACAACTTATCCAAAATAGTGGCATGAGTCTCGAAATCTTCAGAATCAAGTTCATCCTTGCCACCTTCACCATTGGGTACACCTCTGAATGACCGATTCCATGTGATGACACGCATGACTCTGGCAGAATGATCAACATATCCTGCAATAATTCAGCGCATTATTTTCATTAGCAAAAGACAAGATCAATGCAAAGTTAAATCAGAACTGAAATATAAATTCCAAGCTGAATAATCACTTTTTAAGATGAATGATAGATAAGCTTTCCGATTCCTGACGATCAAATTGTAAAATTTTATAATCATCACCTCATGAATAAAGGCCAGTTGTTGCTAAATAAACAAACTTTCTCTTGCTTTTGGAAAGGGGGAAAGGCTAGATCATAAAAAAATTGAAGATACCAAAATAAAAGCACAACAGATGCAAAAAGTATATACTGCCATTTTGTATAACATATTCCAGATGTCCATAAATTTTATAGTATGCAAATAAAAAGCTCAAATACTTTGAACTCCAAATATCTGCATACTAACATGTCAACCCATTTTCTAATCTCCATAAACCAATGAGAATCAAATCTACAAGTGTGCAACGGTTTTTAAAAAGGACAACTTTCAAAAGAAAAATTGCAAACATGGGTCCATCAATCTTTCCCTTCAAGGCCAAGTTAAACAAAACAAAACAATCAAATATAAGCACAAAAACTTAAATCAAAATGAAAATTCACACTTCCTTTGGAATAAGAAAGGCAAAGCTTAAACAAAAATCCACATTAAACATCATCAGAATCCAGGGAATGAAACACAAATACCCAATAAAAAATGAAAAATTGAAACTTTTTAAATACCTCTATTGTCAGCAAAATTAGAATGGTAATGCAAGCGAGTGGCTTCAAGCATCTTTGAAACTTCCTGTGCACTTTCAGATGCCTTAAGAAAATGGTCATCAATTCCACCCAACACCTGCATTAAATTCACGCTTGGAACTGTAACCACTTTCTTTGGTATCACCTTAAAATCAGGTGGCACCGTTTTTGAATGCTCAAACTGCCTCTCCTTCCTATTCTCCTCCTCCTCCACCTCCTCATCCGCAGTTGCCGCAGCCGTCGATAAGTACTCCTTTGGCTTCTCCGGCGTCTTTGGCTCATCCCCATCGATTTCACCACCACCCAAATTCTCGATCCCCCTAAACCGAACACCCACATTTTCGACATTACTAAAACCAGCGTCGTTTGCATTCGTTTCAGCTTCCTCGGCTTCTAAAGACGAACCAGCCATATTATCAACATTAAAGAAATAATCCCAAGCCATGTTCTTGGCCTCCGGCATCGGTGGCACCGAGTGATTTTTCGGCGTCCTGGGTGGTGATTGAGGTGTTTCCTCCGGTCCCACATTCCCCTTAGGTGGGCCCCGCGGCCCGTTTAAATCTTTGTTTTTATTATTATTAGCATTTCCATTTCGAGGTCTGTGATTCAGCTCCGGCTCTTCTTCTTCCTCCTCTTCTTCCTCCTCGTCCTCCTCTGCAATGGCAAAGGAATCCATTTCTTCCCCGGGCTTTCTATGCTGTTTCATGGGGATCGCAGGCATACTCACCGCACGCTTAATGGGGACAGGACTAGGAGAGAAATTAGGCAGAGGAGGAGGTGGGGGTAGGTTTTCCATTGAAGGCGGAGGAGGCGGCGGGGGCGGCGGGGGTTGAGAAATGGGTTCAATAGAAGGTTGCTGCAAATGGTTTTCAGGAACTTCACCATGAGCATAATCACTAAGAGCAGCACCCGTATTCTTAAGAGAGATAGCGAAACCAGAATGACCAGCCGCAAAGGCATTTCGAGCAACAACGGCTTCCTTCATGAGGATTTTCCGCTCTTTGCATCTGGCCACCGATTCTTCATTATCAACTTTAGACTGAGCACAACCCATTTTCTTACTTTTTCAAGCTATTTTGAACATTCGAAGCCTGGTTTGGAAAGAAATTGAATGAAGAGGTTGGTCAGGTGGGTTGATGTTAGTTTGGTTTGGTAGACTTATTAACCAACAGAGAGAGAGAACTAGAGAAAAGCTATTAGCTTTTGATTAGTTTGGCTTTAGGAGAGAAAATAAAAATGAGGGTTTGGGAGTGGAGAAGATGATAATGGAAATGGGGGGTGGAGTGCATGTTTTAGAGAGAGAGAGAAAAGATAGAGCCAAAGTTAGTACAGAGGAGTGTGTGCAGAGAGCAGCTGGGCTGGTCATGCTTTTGTTTCACGCGCTAAGAGTAGGTATTTTAGAACCACTCGCTTAGTTTAGCTCACTGGGTGTAACAGTAGCACAATATTTAAATTAACGGTCACATTTTTTGAGGCAAAACAGCGTCGTTTTCTGTGGAGAGTTATAAACATCACACTAATGGTGTCGGGCCTACATAAAATAAAAATTTCACTCGTACAATCAAACACCGTTTGAAATTTTATGACATATTGCCGTTTCAGTAATAATAATAATTTTTTTTATTTTTTTTAACATAGTAATAATAATAATTCAACAAAGTTAATAGCAGAACGATAATTTTGTTTTTCAAAGACTTAATTTCAAAATTTTCAACTTTATAAAAACAATAAAGTCAAAGTGGGGAGGCTAAATTTGGAAGTAGTGTAATTAGAGGAATTGCTAAATCCAGTTAGCATTTAAAACAAAAACTTAAAACGTTTTTGACAAATAGACCAATTAACAAGGATACACTAAATAGACCAATTAACAAGACCTAAGCCATCAAGCTTTCGGCCAAAAAGCACTCGAAAATTATGTAAAGCTGAATTTACAAATACGTGCGGGCCAGCAAAAATTATTTGTATCAGGCAAGGTCATATCAAATTTTCAGTCACCTATGTCTACTACTACTCACTAAAGCTTCATGCTATGCTTTTCTTTCTCCATTCTGAACCACAAAATTCCACCCTGATTTTTCACTTCAAGCCAACAAAAATAACTACTACTTTACAGTCTAACATTTACATTTTTCACTTGGCAACATCAAGGCGGTATTTACTCTCTTTCAACTAATCCGTCCATGTGCATTTATCGGGAAAGTAGCTTCCATCCGAGATTATCTTACAAAGTGAACGAGCCAAAAACAATGCCAATATGAAGAGCACTTCAGGAATCACTACAGTTGATGAATGCCAAAATTCAACCATCATTTGGCTCTAAACGCGTCTTGCCTTCTTCAGCTAATGTGAGATCATTTCCTGACAAAGACCGACATGAACATGTATTTGAGTGAAAGGGGAATTAACATAATTGTTATAACAATATATATATATATTACAAAACTATTTTAACTACTTTTTTTTATCAACTCTGTCCCAATGAAAAGCAGAAAGAAATCATTTTCAGAATTGATAAAAGAATAATTTAGTCAATTACAACCATTCCTTTATAAATGGTGTAGTTTAATTAATTTTCTTAATTGTACAATTACCTCAAAAGACACTTGTAGTAGAACACAGGCAGTAAGAAATCAAAGGGAGAGAATAATTAACAAATGAAAACAGAATTCGTAAAAGATTAAAAAGGAAGCGGAATGAGATCATTGTCGACAACTTAAGGTTTAATTACAAACAGCACATGAAAAATGTATAATCCAAAAAGAATAATGCATTTGCTCATTAAATACTTACACAGAAGACCAAACAAACGACCATCAGCTCATTTTGACCTCAGAGCATCCTGAAGTTTTCTCAACTCCCGCCTTTGTTGCTGAAAAAACATCAGCACGTCCAATTCAGCATTAAACATGATGGGAGGAAACAAACTTGACATTGACAGAAACAAAGTTCAAATTATATTATGGTCATGCATGTCTGATTTGCACTGGAATTGGGAACGGAACATAATTCCTGGAATAGAAGTTCACTCCTTGGTTTTATTCACAAGTAATCCAGTATTCTTTTATAAATGAACTTACATAATTATCTTGCAAAAATAATTAATGCAAAATAATTCCTAATGCAACCAGAAAATTTATCCATTTCTTTACAAAACTTCAAATAGGATTCTTCTGACTACGACATCTATTCCCAGGATGAAACAAATATTGACCTGAGAGTTAAATGGACCAGAAATACCAAGCAAGTAGTTTCATACCTGGTACAATGTTTTCCATTCTCGATCCATTCTTTCTTGTAATAAGCGCCAATCCATGGCCATATCAAACTCAATTGTGTTGGGCTGAGAAAAATGAGAAGTAGATACAGCTTCTTTCTGCACAGGAAAACAACAAAATATCCAATTGATAACAGAATAGAAATGGTTGTGTCAAAGTGCTGCTGTGTCCAAGTGGTAGGATGTTATGACATTCTACAAACATGATCTCACAATAGTGTGTAAAAGTCAAGAAGAAAAACAATCCCAAGCATAGAAGAGTTGACAAGGGACGTTGGGCCACGGGCAGTACAAAAACCAACAAATAGGAGTAGATCTACATTTAGGAGTAGAATTCAACGAAGCGACTAAAGCTAATCAAAGTTCATGATCACAATTACTTGATCTAGTTAGTGCACCAGTAGGGCTGCAAACAAGCCAAGCATTAGCCTGCT
The DNA here is from genome assembly GCA_949640765.1 of Croton laevigatus. Taxonomy (NCBI): domain Eukaryota; kingdom Viridiplantae; phylum Streptophyta; class Magnoliopsida; order Malpighiales; family Euphorbiaceae; genus Croton; species Croton laevigatus. The sequence goes on along the minus strand of CATIWJ010091272.1, from coordinate 19,870 downwards.
CAAGCTCGGCTCGTTTATTTGACGAGCTCGAGTTTGAGCACGAGCTCGGCTCGTGAAATAGATAACCTTTTTCAAACAAAACCATAAAAATTGGCAAAAGCAACAATCTTTTTCTTAAACAAGAAATAAATTTCTATCAAATATCAATTTAAATTGAAAACTTGAAATTGAAATAAAGCAAATTAATAACAAAATAATTATCCACATCTTTATGTTTAACTTAGCCTCAAACCACCACCAGATTCTTCAAATCCAAAATAATTAATTAATTAATTAATTCCAATTCTTCCATTTCCACATGCTCAAAATCTCTCAAAAATAAACCAATCTCAGCGAAGAAACCAAATTATTTCAACCCAAAAAAAAAAGATTCATTTTTTTTCTCTAGCAGCTGAAACGAACCCACCACAGAAAATCAAATCCTGTTTCTTCAAATTTACTTTTCAGAACATGGCTTTTTGCTTCAGCCCATTTCTACTCACAAACTCTCCATAAACCCTATTTCTTCTACCTTTTTCCCTCTTTTAAACCCTAATAATAAATCAACAACATCCGCTACTATCGGATACCATAATCGTCGCCGCAGATGACACGATGGCAATTTTCTCATATATTCGGCCTCTTCTTTCTCTGAAAAGCATCATAGCAACCACTCTAAGCCGATTGATGTCATGGAATTACCTCTTTTTCCTCTTCCTTCAATTCTTTTCCCTAGCGCAATTCTTCCTCTTCAGATCTTTGAGTTCCACTACCTCATTATGATGCATACTCTTCTTCATACTGACTTACGTTTCGGTGTCATTTATTCTGATGTTGCTTCTAGCACTATGGAAATTGGATGTGTTGGGGAGATTGTTAAGCATGGGTCTGTGGTGTGGTGGCGGCCATGGAAGTGATATCAATGATCGGCAAGAGAAGGAAGAAAGGAGCAGCCAGAGAGAGGGAGAGAGGGGAGCGGCAGTAAGAGAGAGGGGAGCAACTTTCTGAAATTAAGTTAAAATCATATATATATATATACATGGGTGTTCGTGAGCTGCTCGCTAGCGTGTTCGCGAACATGCTCGTTTGCACATAAACAATACAGCTCGTTTGTTCGTGAAATATGCTCGAACTCAACTCGTTTATTAAATGATGCTCGATTATTGAGCTCGAGCTCAACTCGTTAACGAACACAAATGAGCATTTAGCAAGCCAAACACCGAGTGAATCACGAGCAACTTAGCTCATTTGCAGCCCTATTCACCAAGCTTAAACTCGAATTTATGGCTTGTTAAAAGGACCAAGAAAAACCTCAATAAACATGACTGTTTCAAATTTATGAGCCAACTCATTTTTTTAAGTTCATGAGCCAATTTATAATTAGACAAAATGAATACAAAATACATTGAAGAATTTGTAATGAAAAACTAATAAAAATACACATGCAACAAAAAAAAATATTGTAAATCATCATAACTTTCCTTTTACAATGTACATACAACATGATTTATAATGTCTACACATTTACATGAAGTAGTTTTAATAATTGCAACAAAATGACTAAATTAATTCATCAAAAAATGTTAAAAAGCATAAGAATAATTTCCCACAAAAAATATCCACCACATACATGTTCAACATCTAGAAACAAAGGAAGCCTATGTATACTAATTACTAAATATATTGGGAAAAAATATTCAAGCCATCCAAATAACTAGCTAAGTGTCCCGCAAAATTGAAGAAGAAACATAAATATAGTAAAATAGCTATAAAAATGAAAGGAAACTAAATTTAGTTAAATATAATAGCAAGTAATAACTAATACTTGATACTTACTAGTAAAATATCAATTTAATTGTTCCAACACTAAATAATAACCATCCAAATAACTAGCTTAATTAGTCTATATCTTATGTGAAATGTACTAAAATATTAAATTTGCATCAATCGTCATGATTCAAATCAATATAATCATATTGTGGGGCACTTCATCATCCACCACATCCCTACATTCATCATTTCCAATATCAAGAAAACCTTTGTCTTCCTCATCTCTAAGTGTACTTAATTTTAGTAGAATCATGTTCATGAAAATTGAAATAAATTTGACATGCAAAAAGAAGTGTAAACAGGAAATATAAAACAAAGATAATCCAATAATCTATGTAACTGAATAACAGACGCTGCATTTAATTCTACAACAATAATACAAGTATCAAAAGAGTAGCTTATTCCCTCGTAAAACTAAACTCAATTTAGGGTTTCTGGAAAAATTTTGGCAACAAAACCACTTATAAAATTGTTGAGAAATATTGAATGATTAAAAAAAATAAAAAGGAACTCTTGCAAATCTTATCTTTGGTTAGAAGTCTTAGGTGTTCTTTGTTTTTTATCTTGAAGCCGCTACTGCATGTTTAGGTTTCGCGACTAGTTTGATTTGATTCACGTATTTTTAAAGATTGCCGCATTATAAGAAAATTCAACATTAGAGCCTATAGACATCAAAGGCGTGTCTTGCACTATGCCTTGATAGCACCCAAAGGCATGTGCCTTACCGCCTAGGCACCGCCTTGTAATGCAGCCCGCCTTTCTCTTCCTAAGGCGCAAACTCGATTTCCGAAACCAAGGAGCTCCTTAAGTGTGCTTTTGACAACTATGGGCTCCAAAAGTAAACAAGGCATCAATTTGTTAATTTTTTATTGATCTTTATAAAGTAAGTAAGCTCACAAACAATCTCAATAAGCTAAGATCGGCAATAAGCATAATAAATCAAGCTTGCCGACTTGCAAGCTTATTGGCCAAGCGCCCGACTCATTTATTAAATGAGCTCAAAAGCTCGGCTTGAGCTCAATTCCTTTTTTTTTCCCCCAGCCAATTTCAAACGAGCTCTTATTGAGCCAATTTTCGAGTAGCACACGAGCAGCCTAGCTTATTTACAACCCTAACACCCACCCATCGCCTAGACGCACCTTTCACAAAATTGGGTGTATCCCACATCAATATGAGAAGCATAGTATCTAGAAGCACAGGGCGTACAAAAGTGCAAAGGGTCCTGGGGCTTATGGCGCGAGCCTCGATGCTCAGACACGGGTTTCAAAGAAGTGAAGTGCAAACACACGTGAAACTCCATAAAATTCTTAAAAACACAAAATAACTAATTGTTTTTAAGGTTTAATCATAGATTAAGTACTTATTAGTGACTAGCCTATCAAACGCCACTCTTCTCCATCATCAAAACCCTCATCAATATCTTCATCTTCCTCCTACTCTTAAATGTTCTTCATTTCTTCTTGCTCTAATCCCTCCTCATATATATCATCTCCAATTTTATCCCTAACCCTAATCCCTAAGAGTTAAGAACTAAAGTAGAGTGGATGAAGTGGAAGGGCACAACATACGTCTTATGTGATAAGAAAATACCAATCAAAATGAAAGATAAAGTCTATAAGACAGTTGTAAGACCCGCAATGCTATACAGGAATGAATGTTGGGCACTCACATCTAAAAGATGAATGTGGCAAAAACGCGCATGTTAAGATGGATATGTGGCCATACTAAGTCGGAGAAGATTAAGAATAAGCATATTACACAAAAAGTCCATGTAGCAAAAGTTGGCGATAAGGTGAGAGAATGTTGACTTAGGTGGTATGGGCATGTCTTGCGTAGGCCTATGCATGCCACAGTACGCAAATGTAATACATTAGTGATAAAGGGAACTAAGAGGGGTAGAGGTAGACATAAAAGTGTTTAGAGGGAAGTTATTGCTAGAGATCCAAGACTTTAAGACATAGATGACGGTTTAGTTAGTGATAAGCTCGAATGGAGCCGTAGAATCCATGTCTTTGAGCCTACCTAGTTTTGATTTTATTATTTATTTATGTTATTATATTTATTTGTTTATTTACTTATTTATTTATTAATTTTTCCGTAGATAACAATTAGAGGACCTATACAGCTGACCTTAACTAGTTTGAAACAAAAGTTTTGTTGTTGTATGTTAAAAAGAAAATTTAAAAAAAAAATTGAAATGCATTATCAATGAAGGTACGCTTTTTCTGCGCATCAAGATTCGGTGATCAGCAAACTTAAGTGCACAAAGCTTGGGCTTCACTAATATGTGCTCCACCTCTATGAGAAGGTACAAGAGCACATGATAAATTGATGCATCTTCACACCCATGATTTTATTGTTGTTCATAAACAAGCATACATGGTAACAAAACCTCTTTCACTTGTTTGCAATCCTTGCACTAAGGGAATTTGGAGGGACCAATGGGATGAAACTAATGTATTTCTCATTTGGTTTTCCACTAGCACTAGAATTTGAACAAAGGTTGTCTCAAGTAGAGAATGAAGAACCGCATGAACATTGTGGGTTTAAGGAATGGAAGAAGAAATTAGATCTACATAGGGAAGGGATGAATGATATAAATTTAAAGAGAAGCTTAAGAAGCTCAAACTATTGGAATAGGAGCATTCCACAATTTTATCATGCACTCTACTAAAATCGAGAAGGGAGCCTTGGTGCAACGGTAAAATTATCGCCGCGTGACCAAAGGTCAAGGGTTCGAGCCGTGGAAGCTGCCTCTTGCAGTAAATGCAAGGTAAGGTTGCCTACATTATACCTTCAGGTGTGCGGTCCTTTCCCGGACCCTGTGTAAATACGGGATGCCTTCATGCACCGACTGCCTTTTACTCCAGCAAAATTGAGAAGAATGGCCATTAGCTATCGAATTGATGAATTTTATTATGGCTTCAAGTGCTTCAAGTAGTTCATTTTGGGAGAGACTCTTGCCTCAAAGGTTGGACACATATGAACAATTTATGTAACTCTATTCTAGAAATAACCTTCAAATCCGTAAATTCATTCTTCAACAAAGTGAATGTGAACCATGTCCTAAAAAAGTTTGATAAATTTCATCATGCCTCAATTTTATTATTTTGTAAACAAAAAAATCTCACCTTAAAGGTGAGATCCCTTTAAAAATAACCTAATGGAATTTAGATCATTAATGTTATTTCACAAGTAACCTTCAAATCCATGGATTTTGCTTTCCAATAAAATGATAAGAATCTAAAATTCTACGGATTTCACAACCAAACATTATATTCCATGGTTCTTGTTAAATCTTTGATTTAACATTCCATCAAGCTCATTCATTAAACTACTATCATCAAGAAAAGGAAGAATTGCCAAAAAGGCTCAATCCTACTCTACCCTATTTCTTGATGAGTAGTCCACCAAACAAGACGTGCATGTAAGGAAGAAAGGGAGAGTGAACTCAATTTACCATCTCTCGTTGCATTTGGAGCCTAAGTTTATCAACATATAGATGACCAAAATATGTTGATGGCTTTCCAGGAGAATTAAGAGTTGCAATCCTGCCGACCAGAGGCCTACAAATAAAAATTGCTTATATTAAATATAGAAGGGGAAAAGAGGAAAAGGAGCAAGGGTTCCAAAAAAATAATGATCGAAGGTCATATAAATTATTTAAAGAAAAGAAACTTCATGAGAAGCCAATAAAGAACTCTTCATAGTTATCCACCACCACAAAAATACAAGTAGCACAAGTGCCAATTCTTTATCCAACTCCATAGTCCTATCAACAAAGAAGCCTCAAATACAAGAAACATGGATGTCAATCAAATAGCCTTAAGTTTTGCTCATAGGTACCACATTTGCCATATCTTCAAACTGACAAAAACATATTTCTCCATCTTTATAATTGTAACAATATAACGATTCATCTTTGAACTTGAGGAAATATCTTATAAGCATTCTCATTTATTGTCATACTAATTACATGAACATGCTTCTTCCTTGTACACTTATTACTTTCACAAATCATTGTGGTTCCAAGTGCAATGCAACTAAACTCCCCTTCAACCTTCTTGTTATTAAACCATTGCAAAAGACTTGCAACAATCACACCAACCTACATGATTCCTCAGATTGATACCCTCATCACTTCTAGTTGTATACACATATTAAGTTTTAAAAGAATGCACACCTCCTTGTGTCTAGGCTAAACTCAATTCAATCTCTTCCACTTCATACGCAATGGCTTATGATGCTTATAATCTATCGTACTTTAACTCTATAATAAAAAATTCTCCATTGCAACTTCAACTCCTTGTTAATACCATGTTGTGCTTCGACAACAATGTGACCGAAAGAAAAAATTATCATTGGCATGAAAAAAAAAAGATTAGCATAGTTTACAACATTCAAAAGCACATAGTTGGAAAGGCGTGTTCCAAGCAGACTTAAGGTGCAAAAGGCACTAGCCCCACACTTGAGGCGCAAAAGGCACTAGCCCCACTGACCAACACTATTGCAAGTATGAGGCAAAAGCACCTCTGATAAGCTTATGCTTAATACCATTGGCATTGGGTATCTACCAAAGGCATGGTAGAATAAATGCCTTAAAAAGCATAAAACACTAGCAAGCTCTCTAGCCTGGAAAAGCTATCATAATTGTGCAACATATCTCGTAAAACATCATGTTGGAAGATTAGAAAAAGGTGTCAAGATGTTGTCATGTTGCAATTGATGTTGACGTAATTCTATCACTCAACAACCACAATCAACATCCACATACTTAAAATCTCTCTACTCCTCTCTTGTTTTAAGCATGCATTAGTATCTCCACGCGTGTCCTTGTTCCAGCCGGTGCCCTCACCTCCTTCGGCTCCATTGGTTCTTTTCACTTCATTTTTACATCAACGAAAAAGTTCTCACAAAATGAAACCTCTTCAGTAAAGAAGATAAGAATAAAGTTTTCATCTGAAAAGTACGACTTAGTTATTTCAAAGAAACACAAATACAATTATTCATATCTTGTGGATTAGTTTTAGAAAAAACCAAGGTTCAACTTAACAAATAATTTGGCCACCAACACATTCAAAACAATATATTTATTCGCTAACTTCCACTATGACTTCAAGTATTTTGTAACAATAAATTGATCTTAAATTATAACTTTTTGGTGAAGAAAAATTGATCAATAAATTTTAAAACTCAATTATTTATAGCATTATATGCTAAATGTTGCTGAAAAAAGGAACTACTAACTTAATTCTAATTAAGTTACGGCACATTGCAAGATTATGTCTAAAAGTAGTCAAAATACTACAATGTTTATCGAGCAGGAGTGTTTTGATAATCCAAATTACTACCTTCATATCAATTATAGTATGAAATTAATTGTATACCTCCCATTTGGTAGCAATAAGCAACCTTCATTTAATTTTGTAACTACCATCTCAGCTGCTTCCCTTGTTCGAAATATAACAAAAGCTTGACCTGTGGCCCAAAAAAAAGAATTTCCTTTTCATAACTAATGTAATTTGCAAATGCCAAACAAGCAAGAAAGTACACAAACATGTCCCACCCCAGCGCACAAAAACTCCCTCCAATAAAAAGGCAAGACTTGCTTATCATATTTAACCATTCAATTCAAAATTAAATAATAAATGGTCATTCTTATGAGTACCAGAGTGAGGGCTAGAAAAGGCAGTCTGTTGAATCATCTTTGCTGCACAAGTTTCCTTGAAAGCACGTAAAACAATATCCTGACTCAAAGCAATTAAACTATATATAAGTTATCAAGCAAAAAAGAAAGCAAAGAGACCAAACTTGGTAGATGAACAAACAAGCACAACAAGAAACTACATAATCAAAACATGAAACCGAAGAAAAATAATGGAAGTTTGAGGGTGAAGCACAGGCAGCAGCCACCTGCCAAAATTGAAAAGGCAATTTAATCAATTAAAGAACTTGTATTCTAGAATGAACCTTACCTCCACTTCTGCTGCAGCGTAAGATGGATCCAAATTTTGAAGTAGGACCAGCCTTCCGTCCTCATGAGCCATTTGCAAGCGTTCTTCCAATGGCTGCAAAATATATACATGAAAATTGATAAGTTAGTCTACGGCATCCCACTCAAATTTCCTTCTTTTGTTATGGATATCAAGCATTCAAACATGAAGGAATGGTGTAAAAGTTGCATTATTTCCTTCTATTTGCACAAACACTTGTTCTATGAGAGAGGGAGAAAATGACAAAAAATATAAAGTTAATCACCATTACAGATAAAGCTGACTCAAACAATGAAAATTAAGAAAATACAATGAAAAGAGAGAAAGAGTACTTACAGGTAAAGTGAACCATTTGCTCTTATCCTGTCAACCATTTAAATTTGAAAAAAAATAAAATAAGAACAGAAGAACCATTAATATTCTTGTATTGTTTGTGCCAAAAATATCCAAGAACAATAATACAGGAGAAATAGAACACCTTTGGTTCACAATCAACAAAAGATTCATAATCAAAATGGGAAATATGGCCAATCAATCAGTGTAATCAATTTTCATGCAGAAATTTTAGCATGGCCAGTTGTCTAGATAAAGGAAAAGGTTTGAGAACAAAAGATCAAAATTCAAATCTCCTACATTTAGAAAACAATGGCTAAATGGTAAATCTTACATGCACAATAGAAAGAAGCATTAATTAAGTATCAATTAAATGAATATGCAGCAATTAGTTGATATGCATCCATGATGCATCTTATCATATGGACCACATGAAGCAGTTCTTTACTGTGAAGTATCAGGTACAGCTGAGGCATTGTCCATACCCTTCTATGATCCTTCCACTTAAGACAATTACTCCATTTACTTCATAACAACATAATTTTTCAGGTAAGTCATTATTCAGTACACTTGAACTTTACTTCTGAGTTTATGAGATTATAACACTATAAGTTTTTGAAGAACTATAATGGAATAGCAGTCAACTTACAGTCGGTCTTCGAAAAACTGCCGATGTTTGATTATTGACATTTCTGGCATCATTTGAAGCATCTCTGGGAGATACCTTAGGCAACTTGTCATTAGCAGGTCTAATAAGCCTCTTGTCTAACCTTGGATTCTTAGAACTGATATTATCACTCCCATGCAGATCATTCACAAATTTACGTTTATGTTTGTTTTCAGATGTAGTAGCTCCTTGATCTACAGTCCTGAAATCAATGCCATGAGATTCTTGATTCGATTTTTGGACAATTTTTTGCTTATTCTCGCCAGATGCTTTTGCAGGGCCCTCAACTTTCGCTTCCTTAGATGGCCAATCATTAACTCTGCCAGAGTCTTTGGTAGCTTGTACTTTCTCTTCAACTTCAACCTCATTGGCAGGAACTCTTTTACCAGAATTATTTTCATCCTTGTCATGGTCAACCTTGGCCATTGAAGCAATCTTGTCACCGGATGAGCATTCCTGAGTATTTCTTTTTGCCCTTTCATCCAATTCTGCATTTGAATTAGATCCATTCTTTGCTCCCACCGAGGATTTCTGTTTAACCAAAGAATGATTCTGATCAACAATTTCTTTTGCATTTGATCTCAGACTGATTGTATCATTGGCAATATTTTTTTGTACCTCATTAACTTTCACCACTCCACCTAGTTGTACATCTGCATCCGGAGGTACCTTCTCTCTTAGTGAGGATTTCTGTTTAACCAGAGAACATTTCTGCTCCTCGATTTCTTTATCTTTAGATCTCAAATCAGTCATATCACCAGCAGCACATTTTTGTGGCTCATTCATTTTAACCACTCCAACTAACTGACCTACATCAGAAGGAGGGGAACGCTCTCTGAGAGAGGATTTCTGTTTGACCAGAGAACGTTTGTGCTCCGCGATTTCTTTATCTTTAGATCTCAAATCAGTCGTATCACCAGCAGCACTTTTTTGTGGCTCATTCATTTTAACCACTCCAACTAACTGACCTACATCAGAAGGAGGGGAATGCTCTCTGAGAGAGGATTTCTGTTTGACAGATGAGTTTATCAACTCTGCATCTTCCTTGGCAGTAGTTTTCTGTACCTCATTAGTTTTCACCACTCCACCTAGTTGCAAATCTACATCGGAAGGTAACTTCTCTCTTAATGAGGATTTCTGTTTAACCAGAGAACGTTTCTGCTCCGCAATTTCTTTATCTTTATATCTCGAATCGGTCTTATCACCAGCAGCACTTTTTTGTGGCTCATTCATTTTAACCACTCCAACTAACTGACCTACATCAGGAGGGGAATGCTCTCTGAGAGAGGATTTCTGTTTGACAGATGAGTTTATCAACTCTGCGTCTTCCTTAAGTTTTGACTTGCTCTCATCACCAACTGAATTTCCTCGTGCATGATCAATTTTAACGACATCCACTAAATCTTTACCAGAAGCAGCAATGTTTTGTTCAAGAGGAGATTTCTGGTTAGTTGATAACAGATTATGATCTACTTTTTCCTTTGATGAAGCATCAATAGAACTTCCACCTGCCTTAAAAGTTGTGAACCCCCCTGATTCGCAGTTCTTAGGAACTGATTCAGTAGGTACAGGACTTCTACTGTGATCTTTCTTGGCTCTATTTAATAAAACCGTAACTGCAGAGACGACAGAAGCCTTATGATAAAATATTGACCAAAAACATGCTACAGACTAAATGCATTCAAGGACAGATAAAATATACCATCAAGACCAGCAATTTTATCATCTATCTTATCTGAGATCAGACAACATCGAACATCAAACGTACGGTAAAATATGAAGTCAGCCGCTTGAATTTCTTCATGTGAGGGCTGCGGATTTCTACTGTCCTTTGAAATGCATATAACAGAACATTTTCCAGCAATTGCTTCCTGATTCAATAATATGAAATTTAGCAACTCCAAAGCTTATTACTAGATATTTCTTGAGAGAATTAGTATGTTCTAAAGAAAACAAAGTAAAATCTACAGAAATCAACAGTAGAAGCCATATGTAAAGCTTCTTAAAAGAATTATCATTCTAATTATTATGTGTACTCGTCAGTCTTGTATTTAGATAATGTGTATCACTCGACTGCTTGAAGGGATTATCCAATACATCAATCATCAATGTAAAGCTAAAGGTATAAGCCCTTAAAAGACTTGCACTACTCAAGTATGCAAATGTGTTTAGCATAGAAGAAGAATGTGAATATGTTCTGCAAAAAATACCATTAATTACAGACTTGCACTACTCAAGCATTCAAATGTATTTAGCACAGAAGAAAAACGTGGATGTGTTCTGCAAAAAACACAATTACAATACTCAGAAATATGTTAAAGAGTTCATCATATGCAAACTCAAATGAGAAAAATTGCATTGGAAATGTGGTGCGTACGGCTGAGATGTGCACATATGAACACATTAAATATCAGAGGTGGTGGTGGGGAGGTAGCAAAAGTTGACAAATGACCCCTTGCTGGTTTTCTCACCTCACATAAAAGTAACCAAACATGTCATTGCAAAGGCAAAAGAGAAATAAATAACATGAAAGCAAAATCAAATGCTAAAAGTAGGGTTAGAGATATTAATTAGTTATATAATTACCAAAGGATTAACATTTGCAAGGCCTGAACCTTCACCAGATGCCAAAAACAATTCATTCTCCAAGGTCTTATCAACATCAATGTAATTTGAAATCTCGCAGGGGCGGAAGAACCACAGAATTTTCACTTTCTTTGCCTTATCTGAAGCCTCCCATATCTTTATTAGCTTACCGATGAAAGGCTCAGACTCCCCATCCATGTACATATAAACAGAATCAAAAAGTGTGTATTCCACATCATCATATGTAAAAGATTCATAAAATTGTACATCTTTCTTTATCCCACCAAGTCCTCTCTTTTTCCCCCACTTGAACGAAATGCTCTCGACTTCCTCGATTTGTGCCATTCTCAAATAGAAGAAGACCTCTTACCTGAAACATTTTCAATAGGAAAAAGGGTAATTAGTATTCTTCATTTTTCCCAATGACACTACATAGGACAAGGGAATGAGACACAGAAAACTTCAGTCGAGTACACAAACAGTTAACTGTAAAACGGCGGTGCAATACTCCCCGCAAAACCCTAATTTTCATGGGCACAGCCCCAAAAACAAAGAAGTCGAATAATAAATAAACTAAAATTATTTGGGTGAATAATTTGAAAACCCATAAATAAGAAAAGCAAACTTCACAATACAGAGACACTCTCATTCACCTATTTGAAAGAAAGTATTTGCTGAAGGAGAAAAAAAGAGAGATACCCGATTCAAATTTCTTTTCTACGGAAGCTATGTCCCGTGGAGTCCTAAAATTATGACAGTTGTGCTCGATAAAAAAGAACTCAGGAAACTAATGGTGACGATAGAGATAATATGATATTTGGCGACAAATTTTACAGTTTGTAAGATACTTGTGTCGTTCTATATCTGCAGGAACCGCAGCGACAGAGTCGCTCAGCGGCAGCGCTCCAATCTCCGCCTTTTCTAATTTCTCTTATTTGGGAGAGTGAGTGAGTTGGAGAGCTAACTCCGTGGGGACTTTTTTTTTCTTTTGCTAGGCGTTGGGTGGGGACTATTTGAATAGAAAGTTTTCTGGGTCCCATTTTGGGAAAAGATCATGAACGGATGTTCATGGCTAGACGAACCATGCTCAATTTTAAACTTGAGACTCGCTATGGGCTTGATAAATGCTCATTCTTGTTTATTCATCCACAACGAATAAACAATAATGAATATATATATATATATATATTACTTTAAAATTTTTATTTTGTGTACAATGTTTTTAATTAATTTTACAAAAATATATAATTTTTGTATTAATATGATATTTGTTATAATCATTACATTTTTTAAAAATAAATTGTAAAAAATATTCAATTATATTTGATAAATTTGAAAATAATATATTAAATATTTATAAAAGTATCTTTTATTTTTTAATTTCAGCTCTTAATTTGATAAATTTTATATTCTCACTTAAAAATAAAAATTATAAAAAAAAATTAACAGTAATATTATTTGTTAGTTACTTAACAATTTTGGATATATTTTTTATATCTATTTTATTAGAACTATTACAAATAAATAATTTATTTCAACTTTCAATCATTTTTTTTAAAAAAAAATCTATAACATCAAATTTAATCTCATAAAATTTCAAATCAATAATAATAATAATAATATTATTATTATTATTATTATTATTATTATTTCTTCACGTTTAAGGTTTTGTCATATTTAGCATATTTATGAACTGATAGTCTATATAATTTACTACTATATTATTATTATTATTATTAAATTTTTAAAATAATTTGTTTTCTTAAGTATTTTATTATTAAATTCTTTTCAGGAAATTTTATAATCAATCTAATTATAAATCTTTACTTGGCTTGTCTTTATATTTTATCCATTGAAATAAAAAGAAAGCCATTCTAATTATATTTCTATAAAATGTATTCTAATTGTATTTCTTCATATGGTTGAATAAAATAAAAAGTTAGATTAATAATTTAATATAATTGCTATGTTTAGTGTGTGACACGTTGGGTTTTTGGGTCAAAATAAATAAAATGACCTACATTATTATATTATTGTTATGAATTAATAAACATAAGTATAAAACTAATAACCAACTTATCACTTCGCATTATTTTTTTTTTTTATTATTATTTTAACATAGATCTTGTATTATTTTATATTTAATTTGAATAAATTACAAGAGTGTTTGAGCATAAATATTATTTACAAAATTTAAAGGGATATTTACAAAAATCTCTCCAAATTTTACTTTATTCTATATTTTTCTCCATGCTTTTTTTTTAGTGAACAAAAATGTTCTTGCAATTTAATTCCATTTGACAAATATTTTTCTGTTAAAATAACAGTAGAAGAACCAAAATGTAATTTTATGAGCCTTTTAAAAAAATTCAAAAATTAAAGGGCTGTTTTGAAACTTTATCTTCTTCAACCTTGTTTCTTCTTCAATTCATTTGTTTCACCGCATCAAATTCATTTGCATTACAAATTAATTCTAAAATGCTAATTCAAATTGGGATAAAATTCTTATTGAATAACTAAAATTGTCTCTAAGATGAACATATAACAGAATCCATAAGAACATTGCAAAGATTCAAATAACAATTTTAATAACCCATCAATATAAACAAAAATTGCCTCCAGTTCTTATAATATCAATGATTAAATTTCTATTTCGAAACAATAAATCGAGTTTTAATGGGTATTTTAGATGTTGTAATTTCCATTGCCTTTTTAGCAACTCTTTCCGCAATTCCATCCATTTCATAAAGTATAGTATTTGGTTTAATATCCGCAACAAAGCATTTGAATGACCCTTTTCCTCTACCCATACGAGTTCCGGCAAGTTTTCACGGCGAGCGAATGATCGGGAAATATACGAATCCAAATTTTTCTTTCACGAGGTGTGCTTCTCGTGATCGCATCTCTTCCTGCTTTTATGTGATTCGAAGTAATCAAAGCTGGTTCGAGTGCTTGAATAGCACATTTACCGAAATAAATTCCTCCATACACTGTTCCTTTCGTGTTTATTTTGAAGAAGAAACAATTACGAGGAGCCTAAGAGAGTAGCCTAGTAGTAAGACATCTCTTTCCTAGAACTTGAGGTCCAGGATTCCAGGCTTATCAATCCCCTTCTCCATATCCCCCAAGTAGAATAGAGTGTCTGTTTAAAAAAAAAAAACAATGTTGAAGAAGATAAAGTTTCAAAACAGCCCTTTAATTCTTAAGTTTTTTTAAAATGACCGTAAAATTATATTTTGGTCATTTTACTGTTATTTTAACAGAAAAAATAGACAAAATGGTATTTTGTCAAATTGAATTAAAACTCAAGGACATTTTTATCCGCTAAAAAAAAGACAAGGAGGAAAATGTAAAATGGGATAAAATCCAGTGAGATTTTTGTAAATATCTCAAGTTTAAATCTAAAGCTGGTCTAGCTAAATTATAGGCAAGGCTATTACAATTCCTTGCCCAAAGAAAATGTTTGTATTTATCACTTTGCATTATCTAGGCCTAAAGAAAGAGTCAATATATGATATATTAGCCATGTCCTCGATTAGTTAAAAACAATACCATAATAAAACGTTTGTATTTAATTCGACTTCCAACCTGAAAAAGGATCAGATAAACGAATAATAACCATTGACTCATAGAAAACGCGTATGGATGTATACGCATTTTTATATGGTTTTGATTTCAAAATTTTGGCATAGAAATTTGGTAGTTTAATATCCATTTTAATTATTACCTGTAAATTGAAATATAAAATTTTATGAAAATAACATATAAAAAGTCCATATTTCTTTTCAAGCACAACTTCTATTATTTCTTTTCCAATCAAAATTTCCAAGTTCTTTCACAAATTATTAGAACCAACACAATACAACAACACAATTAATTTAGAGATAATATAAACAAATTCTCTATGTTTTTACCATAACGACAAAAATCTACCTTTTTTTTTCCAACAAAAAAATTCCCATTTTGTATTTTCGTTGATATTTTCCTTCTTTTGTTTATTTTTCCTCTTAAAATAACGGTTGAATGATCAAAATATAATTTTTACGGGCCATTTTGAAAAACACAAGAAATGAAGAATTGTTATGAAAATTTTCATCTTCACACTTCTTCTTCAACTTGGGAAAACCTACTCCATCGACCACCAACCCCATCTTTTCTTCCACCGACCGGAAACCACCGTCCATGGCTTCACTGTGGGCCAAAACCACCACGTAAGCATTCTTTACCTCAGTCCCTTTGTATCACGACCCATCTCTGCTTTTGTTTTGTTTTCCATCAAATATGTTAGATATATCAATTGTATATTGTGGTAAACGTTCTTCTTCCATTTTGGCAAACATCTTCCTTCTTTATTTTTTCTGCAATCAATCGAAATCAGTATAATACCTTCTACAAAGATTACACCTATTCGCCATAGATTCACTATCTCCTTCACTTTTTGATTGAAACCCATAAGTGGAAGCAAATCTCGCCATCGATGAATCATCACATACATTTCCTCTTCGTCTCTGAAACACACTATTTGCGTTAATTTGGTTAAGAGTTTTGAAATTCTTCCATAAAAACCTGTATTGGTTGCCTAGTTGTGCCTTGTTTTGATTTAGCAGTGATTTAGTTCCTTTGGCAGATGTGCGTGGATTGTATGTGGTGAATCAAGTCGATGGAAGGAAAGATGGGTCGTGATTCGAAGGGACCGAGGTAAAGAATGCTTACTTGGTGGTTCTGGCCCGCAGTGAAGCCATGGACGGCGGTTCTCGGCTGGTGGAAGAGAAGATGGGGATGGTGGAGGTTAGTGGTCGGCAGAGTAGGTGTTTCCCAGGTTGAAGAAGAATGGTGAAGATGAAAATTTTCAGCACAATCGTTCATTTCTTGTGTTTTTCAAAACAACCCGTAAAAATTACATTTTGATATTTTAACAATTATTTTAATAGAAAAAAATAGACAGAAAGAAGAAAATGTCAACGGAAATATAAAATGGAGATTTATATATATATATATATATATAAATATATAATCAATAATATTTGCAAATTATGATTTAATAAATGAAATTCTTGTCAAACATAACTTCTACTATTAATATTGCAATAAAATAATCAATTTAACTAAAAAATACATATAATTTGAAGATAAAATAAGGTCAAGACCACAAAGAATTAAGAAAATATAAAGAAATTAGCTACTGATAGCAATAAGTAAGCTATAATCTTATAAGAAAATTTAACAAAAAATTGATTTATAATTATAACATGGTAACTCGATTCATCAGTCGAGCATAGTCATAATGTCCTCTACCAGCCTTAACTGGTCCAAAACTAGTCAAATGTGTCAAATTGAATTAATTACCAAGTAATTGTGTCACGTCTATATCTTCCATTACTTTACAAATATAGCAGAGCGATGCCTGGAGAGGGCAAAAAGGAAAATAAAGGATCAAATCGAAATTTTGTGAATAGTTAGATATTTAAGGGTAATTTTTTGAAGTGACCCTTAGATTCTTAATAATGACTGTATCCAAGTGTGGAAATGGATTCAGAAGCTCGAGGTGATGTGAATGTCGATACACGTTTTTTTCTGAAAATATATGTATAAAGAGTTACTGGAAAATCTATACAGATGGCATTTTGGTAATTTTATTTAGAATGGTAGTTTTATATATAAATAAAAATTAGAGGATATTTTGGTAATTTTGAGTAATTATTTATTTGAACCATTGGATTAAAAAAAAGAAGAGAAAGATGACCATTAGATTAAAAATTGAGTGAATTAAAATAAAAGGGAAATAAAATGAATTATGGATGGTAGATGGCGTAGAGAACGAAGGCTTGTGGGAGAAGCCTTAGGGAAAGCTTATAGAAGAAGCTTTTGAAAGGAAAAGAGGGGTATTATTGGGAAGAAAGAATATCAAAATCATTTGGGCCATTGGATGGTTAAAAGAAGAGATTATGCGAGCCACTAGATGAGAAATTAAAAAATAAAAATAAATAAAAATTAAAATAATTTTTGGATGAAATATTAAAATTAGAATTAAGGAAAGAAAAAGGAAAAGAAAGAAAGAATACTTTCTCTTCCTTTTCCTTGTAGAGGGCGTCGACCAAGACAACAAGGAGGAAGAGGTAAGCTCCTTTACTTCCAATACTTGATTTAGCTTTCCTTTGCATAGGTAGTTAGGGATTAATGATCATTAGGGGTAGAAAACTATGTAAGTGTTATTTTTGTGTGGAAAGATGAAGATGAATAGTAAATGAATAGTGATCAAAAGTTGAATTAGTAGAGAATGATCTCAAGTAAGGCTTAGTTAAAGAAAAAGAGGTAATTTCTAGTAGGAATATGTGAATGAATGTATAAGATAAGCTTAGTAGCATGAGTTAGAGTTATGTTCTTATTGTGTGCATTTTTATGTAGGAGAATAAATAGAAAAGAATTAAATAGATGATTCTAAGTAGGGAAAAACTAATAAACAAATTAGTAGAGTTTAGGAAATTGTTTTTCTCATTATAAACATAAATGTTGTAGGAAAGCAAGTAGAGAGGGAAGAAATTTTGTTTAAAAAACCGACTTTATATATTTCATATACATTTATTTTGGAGTCTTAGATGTTCGATTATAAAATAGCCTTTTGGGTGTGCAGACATCATGCAGGCGTAACCACCCCAGGTAAGAAAGACAAAAATTGTGTTTTTAATAATTAAGCATTTTCTTGATTTCTACTCTTAGTAGTAATTCATAAGAATTTTTCTATTCAATAAAGAGTGAGCTAAGATCATTTTAGGAAAAAATTTTAAGTGCTTGAATGATTTAGGCATTTTTTTCTATTAAGGATTTGTGCATTTAAAACCATATTTTACTATTCACAAGAGGAAAAAATTACTATTCCTTTAATCATTTGTACATTTTATATGGCTATCTTTATGAAAGCATGAATTGATGGATGAATGATGATGTGTATTATATTTGGAAAACAAGAATATCATGACATGTATTATCCATGAGTAGTTGTTTAGATAATTAAATCAATTGCATTATACTTTATTTAGGAATGATTGAACTAGTGAGATAAGCATGTGATGCATCACATTATATTGCAATATTGCCTATTATTATGTTGACTCTGGCTAAGGCTGTTAAGAAAATTGTGTTGAGATTATTACAAGTAGTTTGACTACTTCATCCATGTAGTTAAATATCATCCATGCAGCAAACCTTATTCTTGTGTTCATCCTTTTGCCTAGTAGAGTTAATTACTTAATTAAATATCTTAATCACGAATATCTTGATTGTCTGGATATTTCATGATGTGTTTTATAAAATTGCATGAGACTTTCAAATGTTTTCTCTTTTGAAAATTTATTTACTTTAAAAGTACACATTGAACACTAGTTACTCAGCGAGTTACATGTCTAACTCGCAAGCAATAAGGAAGAAGCAGTAGGACCAGTGCATCATCTCTCAGCAACTAGCTAGCATAATTTGGAAAGTTATTTTTAAATATTACTAATTAGGCATGTACATAAAAATTTAGGTTAAATTCGAAATTAGTAGTATCTCTATAAAATAATTATTAGAAATTAGTTCATGCATAAGCTTGCAGTAGTAACATAGCCAGAATTTCATTGCTGGATGTCCAATTTAAATATAAACTTAAAAATAATAATAGATAAAAAATAAGACATAAAAGTGTAAAATTCATTAATAATATAAAAATTATAGTTGAATTACAATGATTTCCACCTATTTTTTATTGATTGAAATCTATTCATAAAAGCTAAATATCTAACATTTTCAAAAGCATCTCTTTCAATATAGCAAATCAAATAATCATTTATCTCCCATTTTTTTGAGGAATAAGGTTTTAATGATTTTCATTACAGAAATACTCTTTCCACAGTAGCAATAGTAATTAGGAAAAGTAACGAGAATTTAATTTTACCAAAAGAGGAAAGAATGAATTAAAAGCAGAGTCGTATTTGTGATTTATCAAAAGAGAATGAATAATTCGGTGGACCCAGTGCCATCAATGGCCCCACCTATCTACGTCATTGTGTAGAATTATATGTTTGATTATTATATTTTATGGATGGTTGTAAATGAGCTTGTTTTTATTGGGTAGTGTTTGTGTTGATTGATTTTGAGTAGGGGTGTAAATGAGCAGAGCGGCTCGTGAGCGGCTCGCCGCTCGGCTCAATAAATGAACGCTCGAGCGCGCTCGTCAGGTAAATGAGCCGAGCGCGAGCGCAATTTTCAAGCTCGTTTATAAACGAGCGGTTACGAGCGTGGCTCGCGAGCATGTTTCACTTAGGTATAAACGAGCACGCTCGTGAGCAGCTCATGAGCACCCATATATAAAACAAAAAATTAAGCTTATTATGGATTGAAGTCAAAGAAAAGGGTATTATTTTTATCACCTATCTATCTTTTTTTTTTACATAATTATATGTATTCTCCAATTTAATATATAGTTTTTTTTATATTTGATAGGATG
>CATIWJ010091267.1:0-13473 GCA_949640765.1 Croton laevigatus | reverse complement strand
TCTACAAATCAAGAAACATGGCAAGTGGAGAAGAGATGGATTTTACTTACCCGTGCGAAAAATGAAGGAAAATCGAAACAGGTGCAGCGGCGGAGCTTCGTAGGGAACGAGCGGCGGCGGACTGTCGATCGCTACACCGGCGCCTCTGATCTGGAAGGGACGAGCGGCGCCTCTGATCTGGTAGAAGAAGGACTCGAAGAGAAGAAAGAAAGCCGAATAGAAGAAGGACTCGAGCGGCTGCTGCGGAAAAAATAAAACCCTATTTTAGGCTATATCTGTAATTTTAACAAATACATTTCGGATATTTCGGATATCCGAAATTTTAATTTTGCTGATCCGAATCCGATCCGAAATATCCGAAACCCCAAAAATCGGATCAGATATCCTATTTTTCGGATCAGATCAGCCGGATAGTGGATCGGATCAGTCGGATCGGAATTTTTTGAACACCCCTACTTTTACTATAGCTTATTGGAAAACTCTATCCTTAATATAATTTATCAGTTGATTAATTTGACTAGTTAATTAATTGATAGGATTAATTGTTTAGTCAGGTTTATGCAAGTAGTATTGGTATAACTTGATTGTGACCAGACTTTTGGATTATATTAAGTAATTGCATGATCTGGTTTAAATGAGTTTTCGTAGAATTTATTAACTAGAGCAAGGTCTTTTTAGTGTTCATTGCAATTGACAGATTAAATCTTTTATCGTACTTAGAGTTGTTTGTAAATTAGGGGTTATTATTAGATCGTATCTTAATAATCTATTAATACAGAAAGATTGGTTAGGGGAACGTTTACTTTGCCTATAACTTGTTTGTAATATGGAATTATTAAATCAAATATAAGAATTTCATACCGAGAATTATACTTTGATTGTATTCATTTTCATTACTTTCAATTTTAGTTTGTTGCTGCACTTTTAATTTTTTTTTCGCTTAATTCAAAATCCCCCCTATTCTATTCTAGCACTATAGGAATAAACTTGACCAGTTTATGTAGAATTAACTCTTGCTCATTTCTATATACAAAATCTTTTTGAGTAGATATCTTATTTTCGATGGATTCCACGCCTATCTAATATTACATACATAATAAAATAGGTGCTTTCATACAGTTAAATGCTTATAAAAAAGGGGAAAAAAAAATCGAAACATGCAACAAAACCATACAATATCATTTGAACTAAGATATCTACTCAAAAAGATATCTATATACAAAACCATAGAGTAGTCTAGTGGTAAGACATTTTTTTCCTAAGACTGAGATCTCAGATTTAAGACTTATCTTAATCCCCTTCCCCAATTCTCCTAGTAGAGTAGAATATCTATGTTAAAAAAAAAAAAAAAGTGGATGTAGCAATCTCAAAACTTCACACACCTAGCAAACTTGCTTCCCTATCCTTAACCAAGAACGCCCATATGTTTAAACTTCTATCTGTTAGGTGTTTCTTTCTATTGACACTCTTTCATCATGGGAAAACTAAATTTTTATTTTTCACCACTTTATCATTTGTTGACAGATCTATTATATTAGTGCCCAAAATTTTATTCATGCTCTCTATCTTCCTCACTAGTTATTGTAAGCGCCCAATTTCTTCTAATATCTTATCAATCTAAAAGGCAAAGTGAGTAATATACATTCCGCGTAATGCTAAATTTGAATTGTATTCCTGCCAAAATATTCAAAAACATTTTCCGCACACATTTTGTAAGAAATGGCTCGCAAAATTTTTTCCAACATTCTCACACATTTGCTTCAATATTTTTGCTCCTCAACAATAAGTGCTTTTTCTCTTCTTTGATGATATCACTTTAACTACCCATTTTCTACTAAATAGCCAACAAAAGTGATAGATAATAGAAGGATAAAGAGGCAGAGTGGGTGAATATTTAGAATTTTCTGAAAACTTATAACAAGTGAATGTTTCTCCACTTTTATTATAGAATCCAACTGCTAGGTCTGACTACAATTTCAAAACTGTTGATTATTGTTAGAACTGTCGATGTACTATTTTGAAAATGGTGGAACTGGAGCCAAACCACTGATTAATGGTTCTTGGATGGTTCTGGAAGCATTCAATTTACAGTCAATTCTGATTCTTCAACAATTTTAAAACAATGGTACCGAACAATTAGCGATTTTCCATCTGGTTCTCTAGGCTGGTCTTTTATATTTTTGGAGAAAAATTTTAAATTTATTAAAATACTCCAAATATCTATTAGAATTGTTCACCCCGAAAAATTAGAACCTTTAGTTATGAGAGATTCCATAACAATAAAATTGGCGGAATGGAAACCAAACAATCCTTTGATGGTAATGGTTAAGATTTTTTGGGGTTCCGGTTTTTGACTATTATGGTTGCTGTTTCTTTTGGTTCAAAATTGGCGGTTCGAGACCAAACGTATCAACCACTAATCATATATTCATTATAAATTAAAAAAAGCATTTAAGTGACTTTTTTATTTGTTGATATAAGGATTTTTTTTTAACTAGCTTGTGTGTTCTTTATTCCTTTGAAATACGTGTTTATTTTTTATTTCTGAAATGGTTTTTCCAAATAATTAAACTATATATATATATATATACTTACAAGCATGTTATCAATAAATAAACTCTCTCTCTCTCTCTCTCTCTCTTCCTCTTCTTGAAAAGTGGTTTGTTTGGACGGTTTTCATGAGGCTTGGTATATGCACTTTGTGCATGACTTATTTTCCTAAGCTGTCAAGTAATTTGTTTTAATTAATTGTTTCTTTTCCATATTTAAATCATGCAAGAATTGTTCTTATTCATGCGACATATTACTTATCAATAAAGCTGCCCATCTTTCTCCATGAAATTCGTCTTACCCAGCTTAGGACAAGTGTTTTTGGAGTATTATTGAAATTTCAAAAAGTTTTTATTTATTCACAAGTCTTTTTAGGCAAATCATATAAAAATATACTGAAATTTCACCGAGTTCTTAATAATATTCAAAATTTAACTTTGATTGAATTATAACCAATTCGAAAAGCTCAGTCTTAATAATACCCAAAATTTGAATTTTGAACTAAAATGAGAGAAAAAATTAACTCAAATCCCATCTTTTGGTAAAATTTAAACCCAATATGATTAACCTATCGTTAACTCATTAAGTCAAAACACATGGATGTTGACAAAGATTAAAATTGTAGGCCACTGTGCTCTACAATTTTAATTCATGTCAGCATCTAGATGGCTTACAATTTTAATCCATATCAGCATCCATGTGTCTTGGCTTAATGAGTTGGCGATGAGTTAATTATAATGGGTTTAAATTTTGCCAAAGGGTGGAGTTCGAGTTAATTTTTTCTCTCAATTTAGTTCAAAATTAAAATTTAGAGTATTATTGAGACTGACCTTTTTAAGTTGGATATAATTCAGTTAAAGTTAAATTTTAGATATTATTAATAATTCGGTGAAAATTCAGAGTATTTTTTTTATGATTTGCCCTCTTTTTATGTATTCGAGTTTGGTTAAAATGAGTTTCACAAAAAAATGTGAAAGAAGAAGTAGTCTAAACCCATTATCCGAGACCATATGTTCTTAATTTGATCAACATAATTTAATCTCTCCTATGGTAAAAAAAAGAAAAATACATAATCTAATCTCTTCCTTATTCTAAATAAAAAATTTCACAAAAATTTATGGACAATTAAATTTCAATTTTTTACTTTTTCACAGAATGTTTAGTTTCGTTAGGTATAATGAAAATTTTGATCTTCATAAATAAAATCAATTTCAATTAAATTTAATGGAATTCGATTTTTCTGTGCTTTTTAAAGATAATGTAATTGTACAATATATATTCCGGTATTGTAATTCATTAATGATTTTTATATAAAATACGAATTAATGAATTAATCTATTTTATTACTTTCATAAATTTATATTAAGTTTATAGATTTTATAATAATATCTTAATTATAAGTGCATTATTTATTTATTATTAATTAAAATATGATTTGGGTTAGTAAACAGATATAACTATTAAAAAGATGCTTATTTATGAATTATTCAAATAAATTCTAAAATTTTATTTTATTATTTAATTATAAAAAATTGAGTAAGTAGAATAGAAATAAAATAAATTATTTAAATTTTATTTTTTAAATATTTCTAAATTGCATTAAAATAATAATTTTTTAACAATATATTAAAATAGTAAATATTTAAAAATTAAATATATAATAAATATGAGTTTAAAAATATATATATATAATAAAAATCTATCATAATCTTATTAGATTATATTAATAGAAGAAATAAACAAGATATTATGTAAGATATTAAGTAAAAATTAAGAATATAGAAGTTAATATATTAAAATATTAAATATTTAAAAATTAAATATATAATAAAAATAGATTTAAAAAATATATAATAAAAAATATTATAATCTTATTAGATTATATTAATTTAAGAAATAAAAAAGATAGTAAATAAAAAAAAATATAAATATAGAAGAAATAAACAACATACTAAATATCATTCAAAAAAAAAACAACATACTAAATAAAAAATAAAAAATTCATTGATCATGATATTTTGAAGAATTAAACTTGGGTGTATAGGGTTAAAAAGTAACTTTTCCACTATTACAACACTAAAAAATTTATGTTAAAACATATAATTTTAATTATTTTATTTTATTTAATGCGGTGAATGTCTACCTTTTAGCTTAAGATAGGTCCGCTCCTAACGATCAATACTCATTGTGAATGGGATCCACAGCAATGCAAAACTAGTGAGGAATTAGAATCAAAGAAGCACCCAAGATGAATAATTTGCACACAAACACAAACAAGTAGACGGAACATAGGATATATAAAAAGATTAGAAGTAAGGGAAGGGAAACACAATTACATACCAGAGAAAGGAGAAAAGGATGGGAGCCAGTGACGCAAGACGCGACGCAATATGTGTTATAAAAGAGTATGTTGCTATCACGGAGGAATTAAATAGGACACTCAACAGGGTTTAAGATGGTCATTAGTTTAAAATTTCATGGTTACGTACCAGCAACAACAATATTCATGCCAACGTTGAGCTTTCTTTTATTTTCTCTCCTTCATTTAATTCAACCCAGAAGGATTGCTTGCAGTTAAAGGATAATTTTTTTATAATATATAATTTTCACATGTTATTAGTATATACTTAACCCTATAAACACAATCTAATATATAAATATTTGATTTAAAGAAAAAATAAATAATATATATTATGAATTTTTTTGTAAGGTAAGTCAATGAGTATATACAATAAACATACGTAAACAGAGATTACAGAATGATCTCTTCTCTCCAATTTGTCTAAAAGTGTGCTTTGAAGTATTTTCAACTAATACTTGTGGGTCAACAAAGACGGTCTCATCTATCAAAATATCATAAAATTGGGAATAGTTTTTCCTTTTTTATACTCCAATAATTATCCATTCCATTTAATCATATATCATGTGCTTATAATTATAATTGCTTCGTTAGGTAGATGATTTTATATTACGTCATAATTAATTTATATGCAAGAGGGTTTAATTATTTATTGTGTTTTAATTTTTATTTTTTTGAGAAATTTATTTTTTTTTATCAAAAGCATTTTATAATATATATGGATGGAATCATTTAGCAATCAAAGTCTTATTTCACTTTAAAAATAAATATTGTAAAAATAATTATTTGTTTAGCATACAAGAAAAAGAAAATAAGAATAGGTAAATAATTGGAATATCTCATTAGAAGTTGGCAAAATATTGTGAAAATCAAAAGGGTAATGGAAGATATTCACCTAAAAGAAAGGTGGCCTTTCTATATTTGGAAAAAAATATACACAAGTCCCAATATTTTATATAATTAATTCTATATTCTTTTGTCTATGTTACTATTAATTTTTTTTAATATAATATTTTACCTTTAATTATTGAACAACTTAATTGCTTAGACCTTTATAAATTTTTTTGGCAGGATGTTCAATATATTGTAAGGCGAGGCTGAATATTCGATCTTCATGTTGGCATGTCAATCTGTAGAGTTTAGTTATTTTGTATTCTGAACAGTTGTCTAATTTTATAAAATTTTATGTTTGATTACAAATTACTTGGGTAAAATGTTTATGTACTGTGTAGTTGGACTTTAGTCGTGCCCTGTTTTAGGGTCATACACTATGAATTTGTTTTAATTTGTTAAACTCTTCATCTTCTTTCTCATGTTTTTTATAAGCATTTTTAAGAACATATAATACTTTTTGTAAGATTCCACTCTAAAAAGATACCTTTTAGGAAACCGTCTGCCTTACCCAATGTTTACATCCTAGTATAAGAGACACTATTACTTGGGATTGGGGAGAGGTCGCCTCAATCATACCAAGGGAGAGTTTGCCATTTCGACTTCTCTTACCAGTTAGGCTGCTGGACCCCGAAAACAGAGGCCCCTAGAAAAAATACACTTTTGTTCTCATATTTTGTAATATTATACTATTTTATCTTTCATTTTTTTATATGTTAGACTTTTTTTGTTTTCATATTTTGTAAAATTAGAATTTTTTTTGTCATTGTGTCAAAATTTTCATCTAATATTTTTCATAATCTCTAAAGCACATTTTGAAAAAAAAAATATTATTATCCTTATATTTTGTAATATTAGACTCTTTTGTCCCTTATTTTTTAATATTAGTCTCTTTTATTTTTATATTTTGTAAAAGTAGACTCTTTTTTTCTTTCATCAAAATTTTATCATAAAAAATAATTTTTTTCATAAAATTAGGTATAAAATGATAAATTTTTTTATAAAATTTTTCACAAAATATATTTTTTTTTATCTCACTAAAAATATCACTTTAGGAAAAATAAGAAGTAATTATAAATTTGTTTAAAATAATAATTAAAATTTTATTATTACCTCTTATTTTTATAAAGTGATATTTTTAGTAAGATAAAAAAAATATATTACCTTCCTCGATAGAACCTAAGTTTTTGTTTAGTACCCTTCTCATCATCGATATGTGGCCCAAAATATATATAAAAAAAAAGGAATGTCCGGGTTGAGTTCACAGGTTCGAAACGAGTCGCAAAATTTTTAATGAATTTTTCGAATAAAGAGTACTCTCTTTTAGTCTACACTGGAGATTTTGAATACATTTAAAATATATATATATATACTCTTATTTTTTTTGGCAAAAAATATTATTCTTTATTTATATTTGCTTTTTTATTTAATAAGTTGAATGGTATTTTAGGTATTAGATTTAATCCAAAAACACATTGGAATTTCTATGACCCTCTTTGAATCCATTACCCTGATCCGGTCATCTCTTCTTTTCCAGCCACAAATCGATGATGAGGAGGGTACGAAAAATAAATTTAGATTCAGTTGAGTAGAGTAATAATTGTATTATCTCATTAAAAATAACACTTTCTGAAAATAAGAGGTAATAATAAAATTTTAATTATTATTATTTTAAAACAAATTTATTATTACCTCATTGTGATATTTTTAGTGGGATAAAAAATTATTATTTTGTGATAAATTATATAAAAATTTATTATTTTATGCCTAATTTTATAAAAAAATTATTATTTTATGATAAAATTTTGACGAAATGATGAAAAAGTCTAATTTTGCAAAATATACGAATATACTAATATCTAAAAATGAGGGATAAAAGAATGTAATATTATAAAATATAGGCACAATAATGTTTTTTTTTTTTCCAAAAGGATACTTTAGAGATTATGAAAAATATTGAATGAAAATTTTGACAAGAGTCTAATTTTATAAAATATAAAAACAAAAAAGTTTGATATAAAAAAAAAAAAAAAGGGACAAAAGAGTATTGACTTCTGTGAATTGAATTAAATCTCCACCTCTCATCCATTTTTCATATATTTTCTTTTTTATTACAGAAGGCACGAGTAATTTTTTTTTAATTATTATGTATGTTCAGAGTTTTTGTAATTCTTGAGAATGAACACCAAAGAGATTTATTTTATTACTATATAATATAATTTCTACCTCTTTCAATATAGTATGTGTGTAATGTTTGATTTTATGTGATACTAATTTTTCAATTCAAAGATGAATTTAAATGTTAACGTATATAAGTTGAGTTCACAATTTGACTACTAATGAGTATAAAAGTCCAAAGATATGATCCTTTTTTAAAGTAGTATGAATATAAAACTTGTATTTATATGTGCGTATATCTCACTCTGTTTTTTTCCTTTTTAAAATAGTATGACTATAAAACTGGTATTTTTGACTTGGAAGAGTCAACATTTGGAATGGAATGGTCAGCAGTTCACAGGCTGGCACTCATCAAGTTAGAATTTTCAAATACTGAGAACAAAAACTCATTTAAATACTTATATTTCATCCATAGAATTTTTTCTATAAACTATAAGTTGGTCAAATAAATAAAATTAATGATGATACTGCTATTTTTTTTAATATAAAGGAGATCACTAATAAATTATCATGCACTATACAGTAAAGTTAAGGTATTATATAAACGAGTATGAATATGATTTAATTTGAATTCCAACTTAGCATGTTTAGGTTTATCATATTTTTTTGTGAATAAGGAAAAATAATTTCTTAAATTGGAATATTTAGGAATTACTTACTAAAATAGTATTAATGGTGTGTGGGGTTGAAATTCATTCAATAGGAAATATATTTAAGCTATGTTAAAAAAAAAAAAAGGGAAATAGATTTAAGATTAAAAAAATTGATGTAAATAATCCATTCAGTACAAAAGATATCAGAAATTTGTGGATAGACTGAGTTTACAACGTTATCCTATGTCACAAGTACACATCAGCTAGTGCCTAGTTAGTTTTTGATTTTTATAAAGACTAGTATTTTACCCGCGCGTTGCGCGGTAAATATATACAGTTAGTCGAAAATTAAATTTGTATTTATTTTATATTTTAATTTTTGTAATTAGACTATGTTAAATTAATTATTTTCCATAAATAATTATAAAGATAGCTATATAACATATTTGTGAGTTCAAGTTAAAATTATATATATATATAGGAAATAACCCAGAATTGCCTTAAAATTATATCCAACATATACAAAGAATCCAGTGGCAAATGATCTGAAAAAACAAAATTAAAATGCTCTAAAGAAGTTGAGAAATGAGCAAGTTCATGAGCCACCTTATTAGCTTCTTTGAAGGTATGAATGCAAATTAATGATGATATTGCTATTTTCCAAACATGGCAAACCTTTTCCCAATTAAAAAACAAGTGATCTATGGATTCTTTATCCTCCCAACATAATAGACCCATATTATCACAAAAGGTACCTCAAGCCAATCAATTGCATCTAGTCGGCAGGGGATTACGAAGTAAATTATACAAGAAATGTTTAACTTTGGGATGTATAGGGAGTTTCTAGACCTTATTCAATGTTTGGGGAAAAGAATACAGATTAGAACTCGAAGGCCTCGAATTCTCATGCTTTTGGAAAATGCATTTATATGACGATTTTACTGTAAATTCACAAAACGATGAATGATGCCAATTGGAACATCTTTTTCCCTTCTATTACTAAGTGGCTTTTCCTTTTTAATTAAGAGCAATCTCTAGGTAGAGTATGTGAATTTTTTTTCCCCTTTAATGTTAATATTTTGTTTGTTGTCTCTCTAATTATTATTTTGTTTGCTTGTTTTTGGCTGTTGTTTTTACAAATTATTATATTTTGTTAGATTCATTTGGCAGGTCTATTGGTTCAAACATATTGTTCTTGTCTTTCATGGAGTTATAGTTTTAAAAATAAAATCGACATTGACCCGCGAGACCTGTAGAGCAGGTTGAACACTCAACTTAGAATAGATATTTGTATATGTATTAGTTAATTAGTCGGGTTTAGCTGTATCTCAATTAATTTCCGGGCCAACCAGTTGGATGTCTAGCTGTTACTTGTTACCCGGAAAGTGGGCATGTGGGTCGATCTCTCTTTATGCATCAAAATCTTCGGCCATCAAAACCTAAATGTTCAAATAACTTGGACCCCTCCATGGGTTTTTTGAAAATTAATGTGGATATAGTTGTTGGGAAAGATGGGAAAGATAGCATTTTAGCATCTGTGGTTCAAAATGCGGATGGGGAAGTAATAGATTGAAAGCTTGAAAGAGTCCATTTTATCAAAGATCCGCTTATTTTAGAAGTTATTGCTATTAAAAAAGCAGGTGAATGGGCTATACAAATGGATAGTAAAATAGTTGCTGAAGCTTTCTATAGTAAATGTATGCCTCCGATTAAAATTTTGGATATTATTGTAGATATTCATGATCTTAAAAAGCAGTTTGATTTTTTTGTTTGTAATTATGTGTCGAAAATGTTTAATATGTTAGTTCATTACTTAGTTAGGAGAAGTTTAGATGATGATTTCTTTTGTAATCAATATGCTGAATGGACTTTATGTTTTTGTAACTAATCTTTATTAATAATATAGTTATATAAAAAAAAAAATCTTCGGCCAACCGCCAAATCATAAACCAGAACAAAATAAAATGAACCTAAAAAGTGTGTTCTAATCTCACTTATTGGAAAGGGGGAAAAAAAACCACCTCCAAATTCTGATTTGTTGGATTTTATTGAATGATTGCGATTGGATTACACTTTTTAGGCTCATTTTATCTCTAAATTCTGATTTGTTGTTTTTGGATTTGCTTTACCTCCTCCAATTAGTGTGAATATTTCTTTTCATATTTTATTATTTTGTTATAATCAAATCCTTGGATGCTAGGTTGTAAAAGTTTATTTCTTAAGTGATAAGTTTATTTATTTGATATTTCATATTTTATTATTATTATTATTATATATTTCAACTGGTTTCTGTACATATGTATACCGATTATCTTGGATTCGAAGGTCTATTATGGGGACAATTCTCTTAACCCAATTTTTCCACTAATAGCATCAAGATTCAAATGACACATTTGGTAGATATTTCTTTTATCGTATAAATAATTGTCTTATTTATAATTTCTCTACTATTAAAAAAATATTTCTGAAGGTGATATTTTTTTTTTTTACAATTGTTTTAATATTGGATATTCAACTTGTTTACAAGGCGGTCATTAATGACCATATTATCTCGATAACAATTATTGTTGTAAAAAATAATTACAAATTGTGTCTCATTCACAAAATTAAAATAATATTTTAGAATACTGCCAAAGTTGAATTGGGTTATCATATTACACAAGTGCAAAACTCAATTAAAAATTGCGGATAAGTTGCACGATTGCATATGTAAATGTAATCCAACTTAAGACTCACAATTAATTTCCTTTCAAACCTACACATCCCAATAATATATCATTTGTTGCGTAAACTGTCATTTCCATTAGTAGTTTTAATGCATTGTAAATTGGACTCCCAGCAAAGCATTTTCTTGTACAATCTTTCAAACAGATATATATATATATATATATATATATATATATGCAACGTCCAGCTTATAAAATTACCATATGTTATAATACTACAAAGCACATTTATCAAAATTATTATTCAATCTCTTACTCAAAAACTATTACTATCTCCATTTTTTAAATTTTGAGACTTTATGATAAAATGAAATTCTTAAATAAGTGAGAGTTTTTATTTTATTTTTATTAAATTATGATAATTATGTCTATTATTTTGTAGTGGATATAATTTGTCTTTAGTATATATGGGATCTAATTTTTATATTGAGTGGATGAGAATTGTTACTTTTTAAGGTAGAATAGAAAAAAAAATTATACGAAAAAAAAAAGAATAAATAATAAAAGTTACAATTAAAAAATTTGGATGTATATATCAATAATACTGGAATTTTGAAGATTCTTTAGACGTATTGTACCATTAGAAAATACACACTATTTTGTATAAATAATTACTCTTGATAATTATAATAATACTACATAATTAAGACTTCTTAGCAGCCTTACGTCTCAAACAAATTAATTAAAGAAAGGAAACTAAAAGCTGAGTTTTTTTTTTTCAAAAAAGACAAATAAAAGATACAGATAGATTGGCTGCTCGGTTCCATAAAGACAAAAATATACCACAATTAAAAATGTTGGAATTAATAGACATATTCAAGGTGGCTGGTAGTCAGTAGAGATAGTAAGATTTTTACCCTTAAATTTTAATGGATTGAGTTTAAATCTTCCTATTTACATACAGGTGTGTGAGTTTATATCTACGTTAAAAAATAATAATAATAAACAGATTCATTCAGATAAGCAGGAGCGAATCTAAAATTTTTTATGAGGGTGGATAAATATATAATACGTAAAATTATTATAAAATTTTTACGAATTTATTAACTATTGTGCTATTGATTTTATATAAATTTTTATTGATAACAATTAAAATTGAATAATTTTAAATAATAAAAATTATTATTTATATTAAGATTTAGTTTGTTTCCATTAGCTAAAATTATCATTTCAATGAAAAAACCGAGCTGAAAAAAATAAGAAAAGAACTCTAATACAAAAGTTTATTTCATTATTTATATTGATTAATTATAAAAAAATTAAACAAATAAAGTAGAAAATAATAAAATAAAAATATTTAAAATTTTATTTTATAAATATTTTTAAATAACATTAAAAACGATAACAATTATTTAAATACTAAAAATTTAATATATATATATATATATAATCCGCCACTGGATTCAGGTACATTCATAATGACGTCTAAGCCAAATATGTATATATAATAACTATTTAAGTTATAATGTTTTAATTAGATTAAAATAATAAACATAATATATGATGAGTTGTTTATTTAAAAAAATACGATGAGTTATTTAATTTTTGATACACAGTTAATTCTTTGTACTTCTCTCCACAATCTCTCTCAAATTGAAACTGTAATAATCAAGTGTAAATTTTTAGATTGTGGTTAAAGATAATCTACGTAATTACTCTAACATAACCAATATACTAGTGATATGAGAGGTTAAAGAGTTGATACTTAATCATATGTGCTATAAGAGATATTCAATCCATCCTCTTGATTTATAATATTATGTATATGCATGTTTTTATTTCAGAATATATATATATATATATATATATATATATATATATATATATATATATATATATATTTTATGTACATTATTTTTACTTCAATGGATGATTTGTCAAGCCAACCTATGTTCTTTGATTAAATAATTAGAGTATAGAATATGTTATTTTAAATTATCATACATATTATAGTTAAGAGTAGTTATCAATGTGAACGACGAAAGGGGAAAAGTTCCCAATCCAAACTGTTCTACTAAAACTTACTACCTCCGTCTTTTTGAATTCTTTACACCCTAAAATCACAAATACCAAGAAATCATCAATACCAATACACAAATAATAATAAACAATTACTAATCCTTTACACCACTTACTTTTTCACCAATACCAATAAAGAAATAATAATAAACAATTA
>CATIWJ010091243.1:0-34494 GCA_949640765.1 Croton laevigatus | reverse complement strand
GTGCATCGGTCGGGTTCGGTTTAAACCGAACCGAACCCGACCAACCCGAAAACCGAAAATTTTTAATATTAACACCCGAACCGAACCCGAAAACCCGATTAAACCGAACCGAACTCGTCGGTTCGGTTCGGTTCGGTCGGGTTGATCGGTTTTCAACGAAAATACAAGGAAATTTGTCGATTTTTTTAGGTTCAACCCGAACTAACCCGAATTAATTTCTGATTTTTCCTAAAACACAAAACCGAACCGAACCGAACAACCCGATTAAACCGAACCGAACACGTCGGTTCGGTTCGGTTCGGTCGGGTTGGTCGGGTCGGTTTGGGTTTTGCACACCCCTAGATCACGCATAAAACCATCGGAAAATGCAACATTAGTACTAACTTTTCGCTGAGAAAGTCAAGATCGGAAAAGCAACGACCAAATCTTACAAATCACGTATCAAAAGAAAGAGGGGAAAAAGAGGTACTCAACTGTACCCAAACCGGAGCAAAGATCTAGTTGAAAGTGTGAAAATAGAGTCGGTAGGTTTTGTGATCCAAATGGCTTCATGACCTGACCCAACTAGATTTGTTGTTCTTGCCATAAACAGGTGACGAGGAGGTCATCCATGGAAAGCTGGTGATGAGGGGAGTCTACCGGTGAGTTCAGATAGTCCAACCACCTGCATATAACCGGCAATGATGTTTCAAACAACCTCCTCTCTCGGTTCTCTCTCACAGTGGTTTCTGTCGGAAGAAAAGGAGAAAGAGAAGAGGAGGAGGATGACCGGAGGTGGTGGTCTTGGTGGTTGAGAAGGCAGCAACTGTTAGTTCCTCTCTTGCCATTGCTGCTGTTGTTTGCTCGTGAGGGAGATTGAATTTTGTTTTTATTTTATTTTTTAATTTATAAAATAGTAAAATAATAATTTTAGGGTTAAAATCGTAAAATCACCCAAATTTTAATAGAAAGTGGTTAAATTTCTAATAGAAGGATATAATAGTTGGATGAAACAGAAACACAAGGATAAATTATCCATTTAAAAAAATATAGGATGATTTTTTTTTATAAAACTCAAAGAAGAAATTGTAAATTTCCTTTTAAAAAAAAAAGAATTTCATTTTTTCTTATTCTTCTAATCAATCTAAATTAAAAAAAAAAAAAAAAAAGGGCGAAACAAATGTGGTAGGAAATTTATATGGTTTATCACATTTTGAATTTTCTTTAAAATATAATACTTTGAGTTTTATATTGAAAAATATAGCACATTTCAAATACTTTTACATATGTGCTCCTATTATTTTTAATTTTTTTTATTATTTTTTAAAATAAAATTTAAAAAAATAAAAAATTCCAAAATTGGAAACTGCAGCCCTATCTCTGGCAGCCACTTTTCAGCTGCTATCGCCGCTGCCTCCACCGGAACGCACCTCACTGGCAGAAAGCTGATGTTTAAGCAAGTCCAGCATTGTCAAGATCGCCGCCATCGGTTGCCAGTAGCCATCGCACTTGATGGTCAAAATTCGGTTGATAGAAAAGGTAAAATCTGCAGAATTTTCTATCACCTTTTTCATCGGCCTTCGGCGACCCTATAACAATGATTTTGGTATCAAACAACTCACCTTCTCGAGCTCTTTCAGATCTGATATGATTTGGTCGGTGATGTCGCCATTTTCTGTTCCAGCCACATTCACGGAGTCATGAAAAATAAGACCATATTCAAAATCTACAAGTTGAGAGCTTTTCAATGACATATGGTTTGTTAGGTTTTATTACTGTTGAAATTTTTCAATAACCGGCAGGCTAGGGTTTCTGCAGTGGAGGTAACTTGGCATTTTCAATTTTGATACCTTATATTTTTTACTTTTTTATGGACGTATATTGAGTAATATTGATTTATATTGACTGATATTGAGTTATATTGATTAGTATTTTCGATATATATTGAATTATATCGAGCCACAATAGTTTATATTGAGTTATACTGATTTTTAACTTGACTTATATTAAGTAGTATTGATATCATATTGACTTATATTGATTAGAATATTTACTTATATTGACTTATATTTATTTCATATTAACTTATGTTGAGTTATATTGATTAGTACTGAGTTAAATTGATAAAGTCACCAAAAACTAACTAGCTACAGCAGCGATTTTTTTTTTATTTTTGAAATTTGAAAGAATTCTAAATTATATTGATATATATTAAATTATAATGTCTTTTTTATTTTTGATTAATTAATTAAAATGAATTAAATTTTTAACGAAGGGGGTAGTCTTGAAATTTTTAAAAATCTGTAAACCTTATTAAACCTAAACTGCTATTTATGTGCTATTTTTTAAATGAAAAATAGGATATATACTGTTTCACTAATTGTCCATTATGCCATTAGACTTATGTTAGAATTTTGATGAATGTTAGGTAAAATTTAAAAAAATAAAAACTTAAAAAAGAGAAAAAAAAATCAATGCCTGTATAATGTAATAAAATGATATATTTGATTATGTATTTATTTAAAGTATCAGAAGTTTAATATATGAGTACGACATGCCAAATTATTTTAACTGTGTATTGTTCTATATAATTTCAATAAAAAAATATATTTCTATTATAATTTTATGCAAAGTTTAATTTCTTATTTTAGAATTATTTTTATTTAAAAAAGAATTTATGTAAAAAAATAAATTAGGAGGGAAGTAATAATTATTGTTGGAGAAATACACCTATAAAAAAAATTGTAATAATTAATTGTTAGTTTGTAAGTGAAATTAATTGGTTCATTAATAATAGGTGTAGATTTGTAAAATCTCAAACTCATTAATACGGATGTTTGTCTAAGATAGTGACTGGTGAGTAGAAAGTAGTATAGAGTAGTAGTAGTATAGTATAATAGATTGTAGGAGATTAATGAGTAGGTTTTCTTTTTTACAATTATGCTCCAAATTTTATATATATATATCGGTTTTATAAATTCGAGAGGTCCTGTATAAAGTAATAAAATTGAATTTAATACATAAAGATTAGAATATTTATCATGAAAATAAATAAAAAATATATATTGCGAAAGTAATTTAATGAAAAATACTGATTAAAATAAGTTATATATATTAATTTTAATTTTTAGAGTATATATTTATTGTTATTTTTTTAAATAAAAAAAATTTTAATTTTTAGAACATATATTTATTATTATTTTTTTAAAATAAAAAAAAAGACAATGGAACTAATCAAGTAAAGATAAAAATTTTCCAAAAAAGACAAGAAGAAAGAAAAGAAATTGGATTTGGTAAAATTTGATAGTTAGATTTGAAATAAAATAAGTAATGAGTGGGAGAAGAATATTTACCAACTTAGGGTGGCGTTAATGGCAGAAACAAAATTTAGAGATAGATTCGGAGCAGAACAAATCAAATTTACTTCATAAATGACTGCCACCGCCACTTCATTACAATATCCAGAGTGCAAAAACTATACTACACCTACACGCAAACGCCCAAGAAAAAAGACAAAAAAGAAATTGAAAAGTTCATACTATTATTAATTAGGGTAGAATAGAGTTGCAGAAATTAGGGTTTGTTGCATGGTTTTGGATTCTGTTATATAGTCTGTTCTTCTTACTACCTATGCATGCCTATTACTTTTCTTTGCTTTTTCTGTTTCTGTTGCTGTAGACTCCATTGATTTTGCACTCATCTTATATCATTTTTATTTTATTTTTTATATATATTTAAAATGTTCAGCGAAGATGCTTTTAATTTTTTTTTTTTTAATTATTGGGTTTAAAAAGTGACCTTCTAATGGGTATCTGGTTTGTCTCAATAAAAAACAGCAACAATTTCCAAGGTGATATATATCTGATAATATTATGATTCTTTTTCTAAAAAGAAACAAAAATTGTATTGTTGTATTATTATTAATCTTAGATTAAAAAAATAATAATAGCGTTATAAAATTATGAATTATAATGCATGGAATTTGATTATCTAATATAAATTAGTGAGATACAATTTATGATATTAAAGTGAAATTTTATAAACTATGATCCATTAATTTTAATCTTAAAATTCAGAATAAATATTCTAAAAAAAGCTTTTTAAAAAAGAAAGAAAAACAAGAAATTGAGAGTTCTAGCTGCTCTTGAAAAAACACTTCAACACAAGATATGGAAGAAAAGCTTAATCTTGCGCCCATCCCTCCATTTATTCTCCTTTCATATATCTGTAAATTCCAGCTTCTTTCTCATTTAAAATAAAACAAGTTCATAAACATTTGTACAAAAGGTATAGTATATTATTTTTACTAAAATTAGACGATATATAAGTTTAAATTTTTTTTTTTTGGTTGCAACGTTACAAAAATAAAATAAAATAAGATGTGTGATGATGGGACAAGAAGAAAGAAAGGGTGGGGTAAAATGTATACATGGATCCTTTTCTAAGCTTCTCTGGCTAAACGACAGTCTTTTTTTGTTTTTGGACAAACTAAATGACAGTGTTGTGCTGACAAAAATATAGGAGAAGATGAAGCCAAACATCCTTCTTGTTCTATCTGCACTCCTACTTCCTCTCTACTTTTCTCTTCCCCCATGTGATCTTAAATTTGTTTGTATTTTCCTCTAAAATATATACTAGTATTTGGATTTAACATTGTAGTTTTATATCAGCATCATTAATGGGTTTGAAAATCAGTTTGATTCATAAAATATTCACATGACTCAGGATATGCTACTCCTGATGAGAATGATAAAAAAGAATGACTGGATGAGTACAAACAAATCAAGATTCAATTCATTTGGGGAAATGAGGCCAGCACAGATGGTTTAAATGTTGGTCTAGTGTCCTAAGACATCTAGGTTTAACGTTTGGAAAGCCCCCTCCCCACAATGGATGTGTGTATAACTATGGGAAAAAAAAAGATTCAATTCATTTTTGGCAGATTTTTGAACTTAAAGAAATAGCATGCAATTATTGTTGATTTTGAGGAATGAGTTTGGAATATATGAATACATTAAAATTTTATTAGGATGGAGACTGATCTAATGTGATTACAAGTAAAACAATAATGGTAAACTAGTCAAGTTCATTATGACTTACCTTCTCCTAATTGCATAAAGTGGTAATTGACACTAATAGTAGAGGGTTACCTAATTCAAAAGAAGATAATAAGATAGTTTTTTTTTTTTTGACATAGGCCTTTTTTTTTTTGACATGAGCGTACACACATAGTTCAGGATGGATTGGGTATCGAAGTCAAACATTTTAGACAACGTAGAAATGCATTTCCACCGAATTCACACTATGCCCCGATATTAAGAGAGTTTTATTTAGAAATTGAAAAAAGACTATTAAGGTGATTGATATATTGAATTAGATAAATAATTAAAATTGATGAATTCAATATTTTTATATAAATTGCAATAATTAAAAATAGATTTAGTTCACAAACATCTAATGGAGTAAATCGCACGATATAAATAGCATGTTAAAATCATCATTAGTGCAAATTTATTCTAGTTCAACTCTTATTTAAACAACCTGATGAGCCTGATAAACAAGAACGAGAGAACTTAACAAATATCACTTTTTGTATTTATATTATAACAAAATGTCAACGAAATTTTAAAATATTAGCTTAATGTTATTTGAGCAAAGTAATGTAGGTAAATATACATATTTACAATATTAGTAAATATATATTAATTTATATATAAAATTAAATATGTATATTTACTAGTAATTAAAAAGTGATATTTACTGCAGTTCAACACTCTTATCCTTTAAGCAAGAGGTCAAAGAGTCAATCCTTGTGAATGGAAATAGTAGTAGTGTGACCACTTTACCTCTTAATAGGCCGATTCGGTACAAGCATGATTAGGTCTAACACTGTGGACAAGGAATATCTGTAATTTATTCTTAAAAAAAAGGACATTTACTTAATATTTAAAAACATTATATTTATTATATTTTCAAAAGAATTTAGTCACCAACCCCGACTTCTGGTGGCAATCCCACAAAAGACCATTTAGTTTAATTTTTTCTTGTGACCAAGATATTTGTTTTGAGTCAGTTTATGTGGCAAAATTATATACTTCTTGGCGTCAAATTCTTTTTTTTTTTTTTTATTTAGGTAGCTAAATAATTGTTGTAGCCAAGATCAGTAATAGTCAGCAGCACTAAGCTGAGCATATGCATCTACGACTATTAAAATTATCTAACCCCATATTATTATTCATATCATCATTTAGAATATTCAAAATAAAATCTGGAAGGGTATCAGTCCACTCCATACAGTTAGACATGAAAACAGCTGCTCTTGCAAAACTATGAGCGCACTAATTCGCCGGCCATTTCACAAATTTTACATCAAGAGAATAAAAATTATCTATTAATTGCCTACACTCTACAATCAAACTACTAAAATATGAACAAACAACTTTAATAGATTTAAGAGGCTGTAGTACCTGTAGATAATCTAACTCCACCACTACTTTCAACCAAGATAAGGCCTCCCTTACTCCCATGGTCTCAGCTAACAAAGCATTATAAACTGTTCCCAATGGTTTGGACACACCCTCGAGCATAATACCATCATCGTTCCTTAAAACTCACCTAACACATGCTTTATATGTATTTAAATCAAAAGCATCATTTATATTGCACTTAAAAACTCCAGCAACGGGTCTCTGCCAATGCACTTTAAACTGCAGCCCATTATGCCTTGAATGCTCGCTTTAAACATTTGTGCTGACTTCCACACTAATATCCATTGTCTTGCTCGTAATATCAGTTGTTTTGGTCTATTTATTTTTTATTGCCATAATAGTTTCATTTGTATTTGTTCACAACATAAACAAAATAGAACAACAACTCAAATCATTAAAATCAGAATTTACCTCTCTTAAATCCTCAAACCACAATTATATGCTATGACGTTGAGTTTGGTTCATGAACTGCATCATATTCCACACTTCCTTTGCAAATCAACAATTAAAAAATAAATGAGTTAAAGACTCAACTTGTATTTCGCACCTTCATTTGTTTCATAGTTTATTTTGTATAAATTACTTTATTTTATAAAAATACTTCAAATCAATGGATTCTTCTTTTTGAACTTTAACAATACATTTTGAAATTTTATTACATTTCACATTCAACGAATTTTACAAAACCCATGGATTTACATTTTATGAATCAAAACTACAATATATTTTTTTTTGTTGGTCCTTGTTTCTTAATGAAGTTTGAGTTTCCCCCTTAAACAAAAAATTACAAATACGAGTATTGACTACAATTAATCCATATGTATAGAAGCTCAATGAAGTAAACTATTGCAATTACATTCACAATTATACTCATTATTAATTATAAATTTCAAATTAAAGCCCATAAAATGCATCACGACCGTTCAAACTCCGACCTCTTGATCAGGCAAATGCATCACTCTAGCTAATAGAACTTGAGTTCATTTGCTTTAAAAATATATATATATATATCCTCAAGATTAGTGAGCCCTAATAGTTATTGACTTATTGACCTCTTCTTTCTTTTCCTTCACGTCCTCCTCTTTGTGGGCCCTATAAACAACATGGGCTGGCTAGTAATTAGTAGAAAATGCATGTAATACATAAGAAATGGGCCAAAAAATACAAATTTGACCATCATTACACCCCCAAAAGTCCAATTCCATAATAACCCAACATTAGGGCCCGCATGATCTTATTGACAGAAAAAACCTTATTTCCATTTCCTTTCTCTTTCTTAACGGCTAAAGCTCTTAACAGCTCTTTCTCGCTAGATTCTGTTTCTATGCGATCAAATCAATCACCCAAATTAGCCTGTTCTAACCATTGATCCCCGCGTGCGGCGGCGTTTTCTGACCCTACCCCCTCCTTTCTCCTCCTCCTATTCTCTATCTTTCTATCTGTGTTTCTTTTTCTGCAGTTTCTGAGAAAGAAGGAGAAGAACACAGACCAGCTTCAATCATTCATTATGATGCGGGTTTGACTCATTAATGGATCTTTCCTGATTGGTTTCTTTTAGCTGGATCAATAATGGGAATGGAAGATCTTTGATAACTCTCTGATGAATGAAGAATCTAAAAGTTTGTTGATACATTTTCTTGATTTTCCTGTGAAGTGAAAAGGAATTGAAGTTAGTTGATAATTAATTCCCCATTTTACCAAATGCCGATACGTTAGAGGGTTCGTACCAAATCCGGGAAACAAGGATTTGGTCCGAATCAGTTGACCTATTTCTTTGATTTGATTGGGGAAATTGTGGGGATCGAACCTAATTCTTCGTTGGTAGAGCCCAGATTCTTGAATTTGTGAAGGAGAGTTTGGAATTCAGGAATTTGGGTTCGAATTCCAGATGCAAAAAATTCTCCAATCCTCTGATAAAATACCTAATTTCTGTACCATTTCTCTTGTTCAATGGAAGCACAGTTATACAGCATCGTTTTTCTGGTTTTAGGGTTTGTATGTAGCTTCTCTGTTCTTTTGCCAAATGTACGGGCATCAACTGCAATTCTAAATTCTCCTCCGCCGCATTCCCCTGCACCGCCTCCACCTCCCCCACCTCCTCCACCCTCACCCCCACCTCCTTCTCCACCCCCGCCGCCTCCACCACCACCACCTCCTCCACCACCAACATCTCCTGAATCTGCACCTCCCCCACCATCTCCTCACCGTCGTTTACATCCACCTCCACCCCCATCTCCTAAACAGAGTGCTCCACCGCCAAATTCACGGCAGTCGCTGGGCGAGCACAGCACCGAGTCACATCATCAAGCTCCTCCACCGCCAATAAAAAAGAATCAAGCAATGAATACAGGGAAGAAAATAGGATTGCTGTTTGTGGGTATGGCTGCAATTTTGCAATTTGGTGTTATTGGATTCTTGGCTTTCAAAAGAAGACAGCTTTGGAGGATGCAAGATGGATATTGAAGTTGCATTTCAAGGAATGTCCAGGAGGTTTCATTTCTTTTCTCTTTTCTCTAATTTTTCCGGGAAATTGAAATTCTTTGTTCAGATTCTTTGGTGGTGGCTAGCTAGTGGGAGGAGGAAGATGATGGATTGCAAAAATTTGAAGCTTGGTTCTCTCATTCTGGTCTTCTGTAAATGGGTATTTGTTGATTGATATTTTTCTTGATTTTTTTTCCCTCGTAACGCTTGGTATTGATTTAATTTCTAATGTAGCTTTTATCTACACACGGCTTATAAGTTATAACTCAGAAAAGAGTGGTGAAAAACCAATTTGTCATGTCACAGATTATTCTAACTTGTAAACAGATTCTGGAATCATGGAAAATTTTAAGAATTGCTATGTGAAATCTGTTCGAGTTCATTTTCTGTTGATTTTAACTTTTGCCTAATTTTTTAGTGTAGAATTTGCAATTTGATTAATCCACAAGTTTGTCAATTTGGTTGTTCTTGTATTGATGTTCTGTTAAAGCTTATCCATGGCTATTGGCAGCCATTTGTCCTGCTTCTTGGCCTCCATGTTTGTAGTTTTTTTTTTCTTTGAGTTTATGTTGCTGATTTTTCAAGTTTGTGCTAGATATTTTTAATGGTTTCTCCCAATTGTAAGTTCTATGCAATAATTTGCTAATGTTGAAAGCGCTAAATACATAAATTTAGATTATTATTGCATTAGTAGCTTCATTTTTTCTCTGTGTTTTTCGTAATTTGGTTTGTTTGCATTCTATTTCATGATATTTGGGATAGTGTAATAGTTCTTACATAGATTGTCTTTTTTCATAATGATTATGTTTATAGAATTTAAAGTTTAAACATAGTTGGCAATGTTTTATCCAACCCTTTATCTTTGCAAGGTGGTCATTAATGGATTAATCAATTATTAATCTCATGTTGGTTACTTTAAACTTAAATTTCGTGATTAACGATTTATAATTTTGATAAAATTATCATAGAACAATGTTTGATTGAAAATAATTTCTAGTAGATCAATTTGTATGGGAAGTTGTGCTAGCGTTACTAGAAAGGTAAAAGTTCGGTATGAAAAGTTTTGCCGCAGTTGCTAGTTGTTTCGTGTTCGAATTCAGATTAGTCGGCATTGGTATTCGAATTCAGATTAGACGGCATTGGTATAGGAAGTTTGGTGAGTTGAATCCAAATATCAGAAATAAATAAATTTCATCTCTTGGAATTCCCACTTTTTTTTTTTTGACAAACTCAGAGTTTCTTCTTTTGAATCTGTTGTTGGATTCCAGTATCTTGTCTTGACCATTCAGATTTCTCTTTGCATTAACATCCATGAAAAAGACAGACTTCACGGCAGACCAGAAACAGTGAAATTTTATTTTTTTCTGAAAGAGAAAAATATAGTTGAAAGGATTTCTGCCTTGACTAACTATAACTCACCTGAAATCTGATAAAAGTCTACGCAGTGAATGGCTGAGATCTGATCTTTCAGTGAACTGTTTTCAACTTGGGTGACTGGTTCTAAAATATGTGTAGGTAGTTGACACGTCACTCACTCGCTCGCTAATACAATTAGGATTACTGTTCGTGTTAATATTGTGATCGTGATTAGTTAATGCATGGAAGACAACTATTAAAGGAGAAATTTTTAGGTAGAACTGGTCTACCACGTTATCTATACACCAATCCAATAGGATAATAACATATCAGTAGGTGGATAATTAAGATAACGGAAGATTAGGAAAGAGAAAATTAAAAAAGGAAATAAAACTATTAATATATAATACATTATTAAGAGAGAGAAAATCCACCAATTGATGTGTCATTATCCTATTAGTTTGGTGCATAAATGACGTGGTAGACCAGATCTACCTAAAAATTTTTCACTGTTAAAGTTATTTTTGGGTATTACGTAGCATGCAGAGACATGATTTAACGACCTAGATACACAGGTGAAGTGTCACATCAGCACTCAATTATAGGCTTAACTT
Source organism: Croton laevigatus (assembly GCA_949640765.1). Lineage (NCBI taxonomy): Eukaryota > Viridiplantae > Streptophyta > Magnoliopsida > Malpighiales > Euphorbiaceae > Croton > Croton laevigatus. The sequence continues at coordinate 23,576 of CATIWJ010091243.1, read as the reverse complement.
CAGTGACATTTGGAGTTTTAATTGGTTTCTAGTTGGACCTTCGAATCAATTACTTGGGTAATTACGTATTCCTATAATTGTAATTGATTATAGTATGCAAATCAAATCAAAGTTCATATACAGAGGAAAGACACAAGTTTGATTTCATGAACTCCTTGCTTATTCACCTAATGTATTTCGAAATTGACCTCAACTTTTGATATCAGTTCTGTTTTGGTTTAGTGGAGGTGGAGGATTTATTCCGATGAGATATGGAATTAGAACAATACGCGAGCTGAGCCATCTGTGAAATTCAATAAAAATTCATTCCAATTCAATTTTGAGAAATACTAATTTTAAAGATAAATGAGCGGAGCTTGAGCATAGATTACAAGTTCACGAACCTCTGTTATTCAGCATGTTCACGAGATTGATTTAGTGAGACATTTCACTTGTGTATAGAGTTAAAATTTAATAGTGAGTTTTTAAAGAACTTTTTAAATAAAAAGATCTATTAGCTTTTAGGTTGTTTTAATACAAGCACCAAAAACCCAGCTTTTGCCTTTTTCAAAAGTGTTTTTAATTTAAAAGGATAAAAGGAGAAAAGCACAAATTAGACCAATACTCTGTAATATACAAATATTTCAGGGCTACTTTAATTTTTTTAGAAACTCTATTTTAATTATGAAATGAGATTTCTATATTTTAAATATTTAAAAATTAAAGTATGAATATAATATTTAAAAAAAATTGTATGTTTACAAGAAAAAACGGAATTTTCTTTTTTTTGCTTAATTAGGTGAAAACTTTTTGCCCATAAATTTTTAAAATTTGAAGACCCTAAAAACATAGAGGCTATGTGCAAATGTTCTGTTTGCACAAGACTATATGCGGGTCTAAGATTTTTTTTTTTTTTGTTTTAATAGAGATATTTGATTTCCATTAATAAATTAAACATCACATTGTAGGAAGAGTTCCTGAGCATATAAATTATGAACAAAACTTAAATCTAAACCAGCTCTTGCTAATTTATGAGCAAAAACATTACTATCTCTTAGAATAAAAACACAAAATACATTTAAATTATGGCTTAGCAGACGTCTTATGTCCACAATAATGTCTATGATTTGGTACTGAATTTCCTGCTTTCCATAAATTGCTGCTGCTACCATCTTAGAATCTGTTTCTACAATACAATCCCTCCATTGCTTCTCCTTTACAAGTTCCATCGCCTTTCGAACTGCCATAGTCTCAAGCAACAAAGGATCATGAATAAAAGACTATCTAACTTTTAATATTACCCTGATTGTCCCTTATAACAATACTAAAGGCTCCCCCGATTTTGTAAAGCATCAGTAGCCGCATCAACATTAATTTTTAGCTCCCCTTTAGTTGGAGGACTCCAATGCTGAAATGTCTCTTGGCACTCAGTTTTTTATCTTTCATGCTCATGCTCAGTCTCAATTAATTTTTGACCATATTTAAAAGCAGCTTGTAAAACATCATGGCAACTCTCCTTCTTACCTTCGAAGATAATAGCATTACGATACTTCCAAATTGCCCATAAAATAGAGACGACCATGATTACACTTTGCCATTCCTTGCCAGTTAGGTTTACCGACTTCAAAACGTCTCGACAAAAGTCAACTATCGAATTTCCTTGGAACCTATCAATTAAAATACCAAGCGAGGAAGAAAACCATATTGCTTTTGCAAAAGCACACTTAAAGAATAGATGAATTTTATTTTCCATTTCACCACAGAAAACACATGTACTAAAGTTGTTAGGTAACCTTTTAATCAAATTTTCTCCTACAGGCAAACCCCCTTGAATTAGACGCCAAAGGAATACTTGCCATTTCCTTGGTAGTTTTAATCCCCACAACAGTTTCCAAAGGAAAAACAACATTGAACATACCAGCATCTTTTCCATGAAGCACATGAACTGCAACTTTATAGCTTGATTTAACAAAGTACAACCCATTTTTGGAATAAATCCAAAATAGCTCATCATTGCTCTCCATGTTTGCCAATGGTAGACTAAGTATAGCTTGAAAATCATTTGTACAAAAATTCCGCTCAATAACATTCTTGTTCCATTGCTTTCTCTCCTAATCAATGAGTTGGTGAACCCAGTAAGTGTTACTATCACAGTTTAGCATAGGCTCAGCAACACCAAGGTTGTTATTCGGTATCCAAGAATCAAAAAAATAAATAACATAACTACCATTTCTAATTTTCCATCATAGGTTGCCCTCGAGTAGCTTTCTTCCCCATATTATGCTTTTTCAACCCCATGAAGCATTGTCTCCAGCCTTAGCTGATAGAAAATCAGAAGATGGAAAGTATTTCCCTTTAAGAAGCCGAGCTAAAAGAGAATTGGGATCTTTCAAAATACGCCACCCTTGCTTAGCTAAGAAGGCCATATTCACATCTTGAAAATCTCTGTAACCCAAGTCCCTTCACTTTTGCTTATGCAAAATTTCTTCCAAGCAATCCAACAGATCTTCTTTTCATATTCCTTTTGACCAGAATTGCCGAATCATAGAATATTTCTTTTGTGAGACTTTTGGGAACTCTAAAGTAGGAAAAGGTGAACATAGAAATGGCTACTATGACCGATTTAATTAGCACTTCCCTACCAGCATGCGAAAGAAACTTTTACTTCCAACCATTTAACCGTAATCTGACCCTATCTTTTATCTGATGAAAAGTTTCTTTTTTTGATCTATTAATAATGGAAGGGAGGCCTAAATATTGGTCCAGGATATCCACTTTATTAAGCTCCATATGCCTTGTTAACAATTCTTTAATGTTCGATAGGGTGCTTTTAGAAAAAACAATGTAGGACTTCTCAAAGTTGATTGTTTGACCACTGCTTGCATTATATTTTGCCAGAATATGCTTTAGTGTGGTTATCTCTCTCAAATCGGCTTTACCAAAGAAAATAGAATCATTAGCAAACATTAAGTGAGATATCGTTGGACAATACCTGTTAAGACGGATGCCAGATAACAGTCCAGCCCCCCATAGCTTTATGGATCGAACAAGATAAGCCCTCTGTGCAAATTAAAAAGAGGAGAGGAGATATTGGTTTCCCCTGTCTAATACCTCGTGAAGGCTTAATGAAACCATGCTTCTCTCCATTTATCTTCACCGAGTAAGTAACCGAAGTTACACACGCCATTATCCAATCAACCAATCTGACATGAAAACCAAGAGCCACCATTATAGCCTTCAAAAAACCCCCCTCAACACATTCATAAGCTTTGCTTATGTCAAGTTTCAGTCCAAAACTATGATTTCTACCACCTCTTTTATGCCACAAATAATGAATAATTTCATAGGCAATAAGAATATTATCAGTTATAAGCCTGCCCTTAATGAAACCACATTGGGTTTCTGAAATAACAACATCAATTATTCTCTGCAATCTTCCTATGAGGATCTTAGAGATAATTTTGTAAGTTACATTGCAAAGACCAATAGGTCTAAGATCCTTGATTATCGTTACTTCAGCTAATTTTGGCACTAGGGAATATGATTCATGCTTGTTAACATTTGGGCAGAAGAAAAGAAACTCTTAATTGCATTAACAAGATCAACTTTAATTATTGATCAAAATTTCTGGATGAAATAGGCAGTCATACCATCCTCCCTCGGCACCTTTGAAGGATTGATCGAGAAGGCCACGTTTCTGATCTCTTCCTCGGTGACTTCGGCAATTAAATCTACATTCATAGCCTCAGTAATCTTAACTGGAATCCCCCAATCCGACAAATTAATCTGCTCACTGCAAGATGAACGATAAATGTTGTTAAAGTAATCAATAACAACATTAATAATGCCCTATTTGTTTGTAACCCAATTTCTGTGTGCATCCCTCAACCCATCAATTCTATTAAACCTGCGTCGGTGCTTGACTTGATGATGAAAATAAAAAGTATTCTTATCTCCTAACAAAAGCCAATTGTTCCTTGCCTTTTGAGCCCAGAAGAGTTCTTCATCATTAATCCATTTCCACAACTCTTTTTCTTTAGCCCGAATAGTATCTATAGGATAACACATCTCCTGCTTGAGTGAAGCAATTTCTTTCTCCAATTCTTCAATTTTCTTCCTCACATTTGGTTTGTTAACATGAGACCACTCCACAATTTGGTGTCTGCCCTTGAGTTTAGATTGGAGTCTATACAAGGGAGAGCCTTTCACTCTTTTAAGCCAAATATCTTGTACTAGCTGTTTTATTTCCAGGTTATCCCCCAATCTTCTATCAAAGCAAAAGAACTTCTTTGGTTCCCATTTTGCACCTTACAGATTTAACAAGAATGGTCTGTGATCCGAGCCAATGTCATAGAGATGTTGAATGTAGGCATCTTTGAAAGAGTCAAGCCAGGCTTCCGAAGCCAGCCCCTATCCAGTCGTTCAAGGATATGCGGGTCTAAGATGTTTGATAAGTCTCTTTGATTTGTCAAATCTAATGTGACTTGTCAAATCTAAGTTCAGTAAGTTTGAGTTTACTGAATCAAATCAAAATCAAATTAATGCTTGTCTATTTCTAAACAGCTGAATTCACATTCAAAATATAATACTCAAATCGAGTTCGAGCTCGGGCCAAGTATTTTATCATTGGGTTCAACATGTTTAGAGCATTACTTGAAAACTCATACGTCTATCATTACGTTTCTTTTATATTCGTCATTTGAATTCACGTTTTGAACACTTCCTTTTATTTTTTAAGGACGTTTTGAACACTTTCAAAATGTAGGAAAGGGGAAATTTTCCAATTATAGCTAAAGGAAGCACAAGGCACAAGGATGCCAAGCCAACACACATCCACAGCCTCTTGCCTGTGCACTTTTTTATATAAATTACGGACTCTCTAGATTGCCATTTATCCAACTTTTTGGTCCGCATAATAACATTTTAGACTACACAACACATAACCTTACTTTTTAATAACATTAACTAACAAATCTGATATTACTTTTGTAACTTATATTCACATAACTGATTTCTTTTTGTGTCCATTGAATTCTCTACGGAAATAAATCATTTCAAATTCGTAGTTGTTTCTTCTAACAATATCATGGCTATGTACCAAATGATTGAGGACATTACTTTTTGGTATAGTGCCTTTTCCGATACCATTAATGAAGGTAATCAACTTTTATATCACTAATTGACAAACATTACCAATAATAAACCAAATGACAACTAGTCAAAGCTCAAATTGTCTATCCACTTTGATGAACAAAGAAAAAGAAAAGGGTCCTATCAAAATTTTACTCATCAAAAGATTATTAAATGAGACAACTCATTTTGCTTATAATTGGGTCCCCAAAATGTATGGATGGAGTAGCTTTGATATGTACATAACAAGTCAGAAAACAAAACAAGCAATAAGGTCTTGTTAGTTATAGAGCTTTTAAGCCAAAAGAAAAAAAGGCATGTGTATTGAAAATTGCTTACAGTCAAACAAGCAAAATGAGTCTACATATACCCAACATGTTTGTTTGATAGGAAAGTGAAAGAAACAAAAATAATCAAGAAAGGTAAAGACAGAACTCCCCTTATGTGTCCCTACATTATTAATCCCCACAATTTCAACATCTAAAGCAAGGTAATTTGACCCATTCAAAATCCTGCTAACCATTGCTGGTACTCTTTTGGCTTCTATATCAACTTCATTATTGAGAGAGTCTTTTAGCTCTGAAAAAAAAAAAAAAAAGAAGAACAACAAGAAGGAAAAATAATAATGGTAAAGAAGCTTTGAATCAAGACAAAAATTAATACGAGTAAAATTTCGTAAACTGTAATACGTATAATCGTATTTGTATTATAATATACTAATAAAATCATGAACGTAATCTCAGTTACATTATATACTAATGAATACCACGGTTTTAGAAATGTGATCTCATATCGAACAGTGATAAAAAGTTTAATAACTTTATAATTGAATGAGTTGTGATCATAGCATAAGCTGGTTTGAAGATATCTTGGTTTTATTCAGATAATGTTTTCATTAATTACTAACTAAATTAAGCGCACTAAACTTAATTTGCTACTAATATATCATAAAAAAGAAGCAAAAGAAACAAATAATATACTAATTATATGCATAAATGTTCGTTAATTACCGGAATTTGATCTGAGTGGATTCAAGATTCAGTTAAGAATCTGAGTTCTTTGGTGGCCATTCATTAAAGAAGAGGTGCAATGGTTTTTGGGATTCTGCTTCTTTTTCAAACTTGATTGGTGTTGTAGCTAATGACTTAAAATCAGTACCTAAAACAAAGCAGTGTTGCTGCTGCTGTTGATGGTCATGTTCTTGGTTTGAAGCATCAGCTAAGTTTTCAAGTGCAGATTGTGTGTAACCTTTATAACAACTTGTATTCAATGGCTGAAATGAATCTTGTAACCCTCCTATATTTCCTGATGAAGCTTCTGGAAAGAATGTTCTTTCATCCATTTCTTCTCTCATTCCATGAAAATACCTGTAAATATTAATCTCAACTCATCAAATATATATATATAAAACTTTTAGTGCAAATTTTCAAAGAGATGCACTTCCCGGACCTGAGGTCGGGGTCAAATCCTGATGATATTACATAAGTTTGATATAATTTTATACCAACCTGTATCCCTTATCAGCATGCGAGGAGGAAGAAGAAGAACCAGAATCCAAAAACAAATTATGAGTAGGGTTGTTTTGGAAAGAAAATCCAGAATTTATAGGTCTAGAAGATGACGAAGAATGACTATAAAGAAAAGGAGTATGAGAGAAAGTGTAAGAGTTAGGTGCAGAAATGGTGGTGGTGTAAGGATTTATATTAATGGATTGTGAAGAAGAAGAAGAAGAAGAAATTGGTATTGTAGAAGTTGATATTGTTGTAGTTGAAGAGGAAGAAGAAAGTTCCACAGGCTTTCTTGAACGGTTTCTACCTCTATGCATATGTCTTTCACAATACTTAGAATCTGGGTAAGCTTCTTTAGAACATCTCCATTTTTTACCATCTGTTCTTCTGCATCTTCCTGGTTCAGGATCTGTTTTTCTGTTAAAACCCGCCTGCAAACAACCCCACCCTACTGCAAAAAATTAAAAACCCATCATTAAAATTAAACAAAGTTTTGATCTTTTAAGAATGAAAATAAAAAAATTAAAACTTTAATTAATTAATTACATGATTGATGAGGAAAGAGCCTTGAAGCCAATGAAGAATCTAAACTTCTTTTGATTGAATAGATAAGTTCAGGAGGAATAGGAACACCTGAAACCATGTACTTGTAGATTAAAGCTTGATGTTCAAGTTCTTGCCATTGAGTTGGTGTAAAAAGAGACCTATTTCTTGTTGTTGTACTACTTGAATTAAACATCATGATAGGGACTAATTTTTATTAAAAAAAAGAAAGGCCTATCTGGAGAGGTTTTTCAGTGAGAAAAAGGAGAAAGGTTTGTTCTTGTTTGATGGGTATAAGTTTTTTTTATAGAATTTAAGGGTATTTTTTTCATTTGATTGCAGAATCTATTTGTAATTTTATTGCATGCATAGGAGAAAAATTAAATTTTAGAAGAGTTGCAGTAGTACTGAAGGAGGAGTCTGCACTTATAATGACTGCACTTCTGTAACTTCTGCTATTGTCTCTGACATCTTTACCTATATCCATAAACTAATGTACAAAAAAAGGTGGTGAAAAAACTGAATTGAATACGAAAAACCATTAGTCTATTGTTTGCTACCTTTGGCTCCAAAATTGTGAACTTGGAAATGAGTGCCATGTCATTATGTGAGGAAGCAGCAAATTACATGCTGAAAGTGGATGTATATGTAACAATTCTTTATTTTTGCCCTTTTGCCACCTTTTTTGTTTGTATGTCAAGATATTTCTTTAGTTGTTTTTCTGAATTTGAGTTTGATTTGATTAGTTGATTTTTAATTATTTCCCAAGTTTCAATATATGCCATGAAAAAGACATTGGTTTGGGTTTGTTGATGGGGAATTTATACAATATGTTGATTTTAGTGCTGAAAACATTACTAGTACAGTCATTTAGTGATAACGCGAAAACTTAGCAGCAAATGCATTTCCAGTTATAGCTAAAAATAAAGGGAAGAAATAGAAAGTAATGAAAAAGAGAAGAAATTTTTCTTGGGAAAATGAAAAAGATGAATTTTTTTTAGGATGTGATAATATAATACAGCAATAGAAGAACCATTGGTTAGAAGAGGGAGGTTAAGAGTTGTCTTGTAGCAATTTAGAAATGTCTGTGTTTTGTGACAGAAAATAATGAGTGGTGTGAGGTAAGATTTTTGGGCGGTTGACACATGCTTCTTTCAATGGAAAAAGCATCTCTTTCCACATTAGTCTCTCTTCTCTTCTTTCACTGTATTCCATTTTCTTGCAGGTTCACTGTTATAGCTTTCAACTGTTCTTCATTCACCTGAGATTGTATTTTTTTTTGACTGAGATGCATTGCAGATGCTGATGCTTACCTCAGTTCTGATTCTAACTCTGAATCTGTGTCTGATTCTGAATCTGAATCACTTTCCCATGTTACAACTTCCATGCCTGAGATTACCCATTGGCTGTGGTTTCATTACTTTATTTATATATCAGAGAAATTTTTTTTTTCAATTTTCTTGGGAAAATTTTGGGAAAAGTTAATGGTTTTATGGCCCAATATTGAACGGACTACGCAAGCATTAAGCCCATTTAACTGCAATTACTTGTTTATGTTTAGAAGGAGGTCTTCAAAATAAATTCGAATATAAACAGAACTGTGATTTCTTCATACGACAGTTAGCGGTGGTCGAAAAAGATTATTCCATTCGACGATGGACGGTGGCCGTCGATTGCAGCTACTGCGACGACGATGGCCTCGGCGAGGAGTCGAAGATGCGATGAGTTGAAAGAAAAACTCTGTGGATTGACATCACTTATTGGGTTAAAGTGACTGTACACCTCATCCGGAAGTGGAGACACGAGGATACCCGTCAATTTTCATCACTACGTGTCAGACACGCAAGCCAACGGTGGAACCTGGAAATCCAGGTGTAGTATTACACTCTAACACGTCAGCATTATATGCCACGTGTACAGACACCTGTAGTATTATATAGATCCGTCAGCATTGTATGCCATGTCTAGAGCCAGCTGTATTAATGTGGGCAAACATGTCAGCAACTAGAGCCACGCGTATATCCAGCTGTACAATTATTAGGACACGTCAGCTATTGAATGCCACATGTACATCCAGCTGTACGAAAAGTTTGGACACATCAGTAAGTATAGAGCCGGACAAACACGTCAGCAGCAAGAGCCACCTGTATATCCAGCTATATAACTATTAGAACAAGTCAGCTAATGAATGCCACGTGTATATCTAGCTGTTAAAAAATGTTTGCACACATCAGCAAAAGAAACCACATGTTTTGCCAGCTGTAAAGTTTAATACATGTCAGCATAATATGACACGTGTATTGCCAGATGTACAAATAGTCAAACAGATCAGCAGAATATTCCACGTGTACTAGCCATCTGTATACTTTTTACACATCATCTACCGCGTCAGAAACGATAAGCCACGTGTGTTCGAAGAGCTCGTCTCCTGAGCGGCATTCCCACCTCGACCTTTTCACGGTTGAACTAGAAAGGGTTTCTTAGTTAAAAAAATACTAGAAAGGATTCGCCGTTTCGTTTCACCGACGTCAGTCGACGAAAGAGCCTCCCTATAACAATCGATTCCGAGTAATGGGTCATCGTCGGAGGTTCGATTGCTCGCTCAACGATAATATATTCCATAGGGTTGCTAAGCTTATAAAGTTTTGACCTTTATCATCTGTTTCTTTTGTTTAATTCTTTCAATTTCCTTCTTTTTTTTTTTTTTTGTGTGCAGAGTTTCTATGGAGTATACAATGGCTCACATTCACGTTGACTCAATTTAATGCCTTCTTCTTGGAGAAGAGAAACCATGTAAGTTTTTTGTGACATTTAATTGCCTGTTTTTTAGATAAAAATGCAAAATTATAGTGATTATAAGGCTAGAATTTGGTTATAACTTGCATCTGAAACTTCATTCTAGCTAGTTAAGTAAGAGCTGCCTGCATTTGTGAGTTCTTTTTGAGTTGAATATATGTTGGAAGGCTTTTTATGAACTATACATCATTAACAGAACTTATTTTCTGTGGCTACAATGTGTGTGAAGAGGATGAAATGCTTTTTGTTTTTTAAGTTGTTAAAATTGTAAGATAACTTTTTGGAAATCAGATTTAAGGACTGAAATTAACAACAAACGTTAGAAACTTTCTGTATTGTTGCAATGTACCTCCCCTTTTTCTCTTCTCTTGTCTGTTCTCATAATGAATTTGAGGACAGTGCTGGCTTGAAAACGATATCTGCTATTTCTTTTACTACTCCGAAAGAAAGTCTGCAGTCAATGCAAATTAACCTTTGCATATTCGTGGATTGTCTCAAGAATCCACCTTTTGGCAACAAGGTATGTTGTCAGGGTTACGCGTTTTTAAGTCATTTTTTTTTAGAAGCTATTCTAACAATCTTAATTAACCCATATTTTTTACATACTTTAATTGATTCCTGCATTATGACTATAACCAGGGATACCTCAGCAAATTTATGCAGCTTTTGGCCAGCTGTAATGCAATATAATGATGATTATGTTGCACGATTTCCTTTGTAACGTTACAAAAATTTATACAATGTAATTACTGTTACATAGCATTACGGCTTTACCAAATTTGTTTTAGATTTTTTTAGACATTGTATGCTAGTCGTCTTCCTATCCAAAGTTAGGCATTAGTTACATTGCATCAATTTCAACCATATTAACTGAAAAAACAGTAGCTGCATAGAAAGCTGTGATATCAACCTCTTTAATGTCTGCTTTTTGAGTGATAGCTGTGTGAAGAGTAGTGTTTCTTGTTTGAACTCAGGTGTAGTGTAGTTGAAAGAATTGTAAAACATAGCTAATAAGTAATCTGTTTATGCCCATCCTGTGTAGCAGAGAGCTTAGCAGGAAGGAAATTCTTGTGTACCACACAGAAGTTCCATGGATACAAGTTGGAAGTATAGCAAGATTTTTTATTGATACCTTACCATTTGGGGTCTTAGCTGTCAAATTGTCTTGTAATAATACTACTTACTTTCTCCCCATGTGCTCCTACTGGACCACAAATTTGATGATTTCCCAATCATCTCTTCCTTCCTTTCCATCAGTCAAGTCTTGCACTTTGGAAATCGTCAAGGGGCAGAGTATTAATTACGTTTGTGTTATGATTCCAATTACAAATTTTACTAAACCTTAAGTGAGAAATTAATGTTATTATTGGTTCCTTAATCTCCATTTCCCTATTGCAAAAGATATAACTCATTTCTTAATGTACATGTTTATTGGCTAAATGAAGCTTGTCTGATGTTAGAATCATGTTTTATGAAACCAATTCCATTTGTAAGTCTTTGCGGATAACTTTTTCATACTAATTTGTTAGACTAATGGAATTCTGAAAAAGATTAGGACTTGATGTAATTAGGATTATCATTAACTACAAAAGATGTTTCTTGTTGTTTTGCGAAATCAAGGTTGGGATGGGGGGCATTTTCCAATATGCTTGACACCTCCGAAAATTGTGGTCCTTTTCCTGTGTGCACTGGATGTTGGATTATAGTAGATTACCTCTTCTAACATTTTATATAAAAAGCTAATAGTACACTCGAAAGTTCACACAAAAAACCTCCTAGTTGAATAGAATCCTAGAAAAAATGCTTCACATTCTCTTTCTAGTTGCCCTCCTATTCACCTCATCCGCTCATGCAGCCGATTTCTGTGTTGCCAAACTAAAAGGTGCTGGCACTCCTTCCGGATATGCCTGCAGGAACCCTGCAGTTGTCACCGCTGCTGATTTCGTGTTCAGTGGGCTAGGCAAAGCTGGTAATACTTCAAATATTATCAGTGCTGCCGTGACCCCAGCCTTTGTGCAGCAATTTCCAGGTCTAAATGGTCTTGGCATATCAGCTGCTCGGCTAGACCTTGCACCAGGAGGTGTTGTACCGATGCACACCCACCCTGCTGCCACTGAACTTCTCTATGTGGTCTCTGGAAAAATAACTGCTGGATTCATTTCCTCTGCAAATACTCCTTATGTAAAGACTCTGAGTGCAGGTGATATTATGATTTTTCCACAAGGGCTGCTGCATTTCCAGATCAATGCAGCTGGGATACCATCACTTGCTATTGTTAGTTTCAATAGTCCTGAACCTGGTCTACAAATTCTTGATTTCGCATTGTTCAGCAATAGCCTTGCCTCTGCACTGATCGAGAAATCCACTTTTCTTGATGATGCTCAAGTGAAGAAGCTCAAGCGTGTTCTAGGTGGAACTGGCTAGGCTTCATGAAAACTGTTTCTCTATTTATATCCCTTGTTTGTTTTGTGTTGTAGTAGTTGAGTTTCATATTGTTCTTTGAACTGTGTATTTTTCTGATTATCGTTGAGTAATTTATGCAATTATTTGTTTCGATTCATAGCGCATGCTCTCATCAATGTTTGTGTTTAATTGTGTTCTTAAAATTTAGAGCTTAAAAACTGAATAAAATTGTCATTTTTGAAGAGAAAACAAGGAATTTCAATGGAGATAAATATTTTAAAATGGATATCGACGCGGATTTGATTCATAATAGGCTTGAATGGAGACGTAAAATCCATGTCGTGGATAATATCTAAGGATCGTGTTAAAAGCTCTTGTATTTCTTAGGCTTTCTTCTTTATTATCTGTTTTGAGAGCTTAACCGTTAGAGGATCCATACAGCTGACCCCAACTTGTTTGGGACTAAGGCTTGTTGTTGTTGCAACAAACCAAAGAAAAACACAGAAATCTATAGTAAATACAATAGCAGAGTTCAGCTGAAAGAGAGGATGTTATCTACTCTTCTTCTGATATCTTATCCATTGCTTCAATGGCTGAAATCTCTCTCCATTAATTGCTGAACAGTGGCATAGATAAATAAATAAATAAAGATAAATAAACATTATAGTTATACTTCCTTTTCGGTATATGCTTCATGGCTAGGAAGAAGAACATATTCATTTTGCTTTGTTATTTTTATTAATCATAAGATATATTGGCATTTTCCATTGATGAATCCTTCTACTTACGGTTATATTATGCTTTTGCAGCCAAATCCATAAAGGAAAGTATTGTAGAATATAAACAATGAGCTCAGGAAGAGTAAGGCCTATGTAAGATAATTTGTAGGATTAATTAATTTGCTTTTCTATCTTTTCTATAATATCTGCTAATTAATTACTCTTGTAATCATGGCATAATTATTAATGTAATCAAAGTTAGCAAAAATTTCCACACTCATTGCCATTATACCTTCCCAAGCAACAAGGTTAGGTAATTATTATTCCTTATTATGGACAAATGTGACGGGGAGAATAAGGAATATGTTAACAGAAGAGAATCGGAACATGTATGCATATCAAGATGCAAAGAAAGCAATTCGAGATTTCCTTTTTGAAGGTGACAACAAGAAGACAAGTTACAGTGAAAAGGAAGCTTGCTTGAAATTACAGGAAGCCAACTTTTCAGAAGGTGATTTTCAGAACCTAATGACTGGAAAAGAGACCAAGTACTTTGTGCTTGGTTTGGGACATTTTCTTGCAAAAGGATTGAAGTCAAAAGAATTTGAGGAGAAATGGAATGTGTTAAATGAAATTTGGATTGAAATGCTTGCTAATGCTGCATGTCATGGTAGTTGGAAGGAACATGCTCAACAACTTAGAACAGGTGGAGATTTAATCACTCATGTTGGTACACACTTATGGAACATTTTGGTTTAAATTCTCAATTTTAAAGAACAGCACCTCCTACAATACCTGATACATATGCCTTTCAATTTTTATGATAATAGATCAGATTAGTGGATTCAGACAAGTTTTATGTACTTCAGTTTTATATGAATTTTATGTGTTTGACTATTGTTGATTATAAAGGGTTCTTGCTTTGTTATGTACGCATTGTTTATGTGTAATATAATTTCTACCTTTTGCTTTTCTTTTCTTTTTTGACAGTATCTGCTAATTAATTACACCTACAATCATTACATAATAATTATTATAATCAAAGTTGGTGTAGTTTTTCCACACTCATCGCCACAATCCACAATTATTCTTTATTATAAACAAATGTGAAATCATACTAAATATAGGATACTGATATGAAGCCTGTATATACTAAAAAATTTGGTAAAAAACTAATGCATATAGTTTGTTCTTTTTTGCAAGTTTGCTGGTTCACAAGGAGAGCAATTTCTTCTAAAGCTACTGAGAGGTACATTATGCTTATATACACATTTATTTGGAGCTTTTCAATTAAACTTTCTTTGAATTATTTGTGTTTTAACACAACTGCTAGTTAGAAAAACATAGAACTACAAAGAAAGATGCCAATTTTGCCTAGAAAATATCATAAAACTTTTGGTACGGATGAGAGATTGATGTGCTGATTTTATCGAGTCTGTTGCTACAAGTAACACTTATTATCTTCGGTGCTCGACAAAAGTACATTGCTGGAAACTGGATTTCATTCATTGTTTGGTTAGCCTATTTATCAGCAGACTGGCGAGCAACTGTTGCATTAGGTGTACTTGCTAGTAGCCAGGATGATGATTCACCAGACTATTTTTTGAGCAAACCAAATTACTTAATCCATTCATTTTGGGCACCTTTCCTTCCCTTGCACCTCGGCGGCCCAAACACTATGGCTTCTTATTCTTTGGAGGATAATGAGCTATGGTTAAAACATTTGCTTGGTCTATTGGTTGAGGTCAGTGTTGCCTTTTATGTGTATCTAAGGTCTTGGTCTAACTCTACCTTTACTTTTATAGCAATTCCAGTTTTATTTGCTGGAGTTGTTAAGTATGGAGAGAGAACTTGGGTGCTCAGGCATTCAAGTACTAGCCATCTTAAACAATGTTTCCTCTCATCATCTCCTTCTGCTCCTTCAAAAGAAAGAATTAGAGGGCGCTGTCAGGAGATCGCTGCATGAGAGCCTTGTCCTGCTCCTTCTACCAATATCTTTCATCGAGCTTATTACTTGCACAAAATGTCTTTACATTTATTTGAAAATCTGGTGCTTGGATTTTCTGAATTAAAGGACAGTTACTCCATTTCTAATTGTTCATCGGAAGAAGCTTTTAAACTTGTAGAAGTTGAGCTTGGATTGATCTTTGACGAGCTTTAGACAAAGGCGCCATCGTTTATTCTAAATCAGGTCTTCTTCTTCGCTCTATTTCTGTCGTATCCTCATTGATCGCATTAATCACCTTCTCAGTCACCATTGCTGGTCAGCCTAAGTACTCAACAGTTGACATTGCAGTATCATACTTACTGTTATTTGGAGCTTTGCTCTTAGTAGTATATGCACTGGTTCATCTCATTTTCTCTTATCAGACAGTGATTTGGTTAACCAAGTCAGGATATCTGCCAAAAACTTCTATCTGGAGAATTGTTTACTACCTCCATGAGCATTGCAGAAGTGGAAAAAGATGGTCAGGAATGATAGATCAACAAAGCTTCATAAGCTCTTGCCTCAAAAAGGATCCACCAGAATGGCTAAAGTATTTTGGATTTGATGAAATCATCAAATACTTAAGGTTCAGTTGGGTTATGTGAATGCTGATGTTAAAGATGCAATTTTTAATCATATTCGGGAGAAAGGAAATCGAATTGCTCAAAATGGTGGCCGATGCAAGTCAAGCTAGTGGTACTGCAGACTCTGAAATTGATCGAAATGCTGAAATACAAACGTCCCGGGATAATCTATTGGCTTTGAAAGGAAACCCTGTAGGTAATTTAATTAAGATGATCAAAATCCTCAAAATAAGTGCATTCTTTGCATAACGTTATCTGATTACATTGAACATACTCTAGTCATGAATCCAAATTTATTTGCTGAAGAGAATGGAAATGCAAATGGGTATGAAGATACTCAGAAAGCGATTCGAGATCCTTTTAAAGATGATGATATAGGCAAGAAGAAGACAAGTTACGGTGAAGAGGATGTTTGCTCGAAAATACTTGAATACTGAAGGATTTGTGTGATCCAAATGTGGCAGAAAAAGGTTGGGTGTACTTATGGGGTTCACGGTAAAGGTGATTCCTTGACTTCAACAGAGATTTTCAATGGAAAAACGACCCAACAAATAATATGGAACTTAAAGAACTTGCCAAGGAGATATGTGTTTCTTCATTCTTAGACTCTAATATAATCGGAAAATGCTTTTGTAGATGCAGTTTTTCAATATTTAACCATCTTTTGCAGTCAAAAATTTGTTCATCAGCAGACATAAATCAAGGTATTTTGATTATTCACTCTGTATAATACTTTTTAATCTTTTTGATATATATATATATATAACAAATCCAAAATGTTTGTCAGATGTATTGGGGTTGAATTTAAACCATGAATTTTTCTATATTGGTTTGGTTTCTATTGAAAACAAGATGGATATTTTTCCAGACAGTCTTGTAAGGCTATGGAATGGATGGGAGATTCGCGTGCTGATTTTGTTAAGTCTTTTACTACAAATTCAACTTATCAGTTTCGTTGCTCCGCGGAAGTATTTCACCGGATCATGGGTTTTATTCATTGTTTGGTTAGCTTATTTATCAGCAGACTGGCTAGCTACAGTTGCATTAGGTGTGCTTGCTAGCAAGCAGACTGATGATTTTTCTAGCAAAACAAACTACGTCATTCATTCATTTTGGGCACCTTTCCTTCTGTTACACCTCGGCAGCCCGGACAGTATTACTTCTTATTCTTTAGAGGATAATGAGTTATGGTTAAGGTTAAGGCATTTGGTTAGATAGTTTGTTGAGGTCAATTTTATCTGTTTTTAAGGTCCTGGTCTGGCTCTGGCTCTGGCTCTGTACTCACATTTGTAGCAATTCCAATTTGTATCGCTGGAATTATCAAGTGTGGCGAAAGAACATGGACTCTTTGGCATTCTAGCACCAAACGTATTCAAGAATCTTTACTTTCATTGTCTTCTTCTGATCCTTCTAACACAAGAACCAGAGGAGGGTATGTAGAGGTCATCCCACGACGCGGGGGCCTTGTCCTGCTCCTTCTACCAATATTTATCATCGAACTCATTACTTGTTCAAAATGTCCTTATATTTATTTTCAAATCTAGTGCTTGGATTTTCTGAATTACAGGACAGTTAATCATTTCTGGTTGATCATCAAAAGAAGCTTTTGAGCTCGTAGAAATTGAGCTAGGATCACGAAAGCCCCTATTGTTTATTCTAAACTGTTTATTCACAAGAAATGATCATCAAAAGCAGGATGTACAATACATGTGAAGTTAGCACAAAACACCAAACTGTTTATTCACAAGAAAATAACAAAAACAAAGAAGTCAAACCAACAAAGGATTGTGTTTTCTTTTGTAAGTTTTTGGGGACCAAAACAAGAACCTCATTATTAATTATAGTAATCAACAGAATTATTCATAACCCGCAGAAATAGCATAGATATGAGATTGAAATTTTTTTCACAATCCCATGTGAAGAATTCCACAATACGAGAAATAGTGAATAAATTAGGCAGAATTTCTCACTATCCTTTGTGGGAATAGCCACAGTCCGGGAAAATTGCGTAGAGATTAATTAGAAATTCTCACAACCCATGGCTTATGGAGATGTATGCCATTAATATTGTGATTAATTTATTTTTATTTTATTATTATTTTTTAAAATATATACTACCTCCATTTCAATATTGGTGAGACTTTCACTATTCCACCCAAAATTTTCTCATAATTTTTCTATCCAAAAAGCCCTTAAAAAGGAAGAGAGAGAACGCTAAATGGGGAAACATCTTTTGCCAAAAAGTGGCTGACACCAGCAATATGGGGTGCATCTGTTAGATAAAGAAATGATGGAAGCTAGAGGCGTCAGTTATTTTTCCACTCAATAGAAATTTTTGGTGCATATCGGACATTATGCACCATTTTATGCGAAATATATTGCAGATATTGGCTGCATTTCTCACAAAATGCACCCATTTTGTGCACACTAGACACCCAGATCAATTTATTCCCTTTTCACGCGCTTTTCTCTCTCTTCTTGTCTCCTATGACACATCCTGCATATGTTAATGTTTTCTTTCTTTCTCTCTTCAACTTTTTGGCTATACATATATCTTTTACCATTAAACGATTGTTTTTTTTTTAAAAAAATTTTAAATTTTATGTGTAATAAAAAATTATTTCTTTTCTCTCCACTTCACTACAAAACGAACGGTAAAATCGTCCTAATTACACTCAAAATATCAAAAGTCTTAACTATTTTGAAACAACAAAAAGCTCTAAAGTCTCACCAATATTGAAACGGAGATAAAATATTTTTTATTACTAATTTAAAGATCATGAATAAAATCAATTACAACTTTATAAAAATAAACATATAAAACATTAAGTGACGTGTGTATGAAAATTTAATAAATTCATTCGTGGTCAAGGATTATACTAATCAAGATATATGATATTTTCATAGTTTAAAATTTTCAAATATTGATCATTGAAATTTATTTTTTATTTGAGTGTCCTTTTAGTTTCTGCCAAATAATAAATGATATGAATATTTGTCGGATGCCTTGTATCAAAAGTCTTCTTGATATAGTGGAGGTCAGGCGGCGTGTTCCGTTGGTTGAAAACGACAATGTAAGATGATTTGACATAATTGCTCTTTTCGTGGTGATTGAAAAGAATGAGATATACGGAGATGAGAGAGTCTCCATGATGTTTTCCCTTGTTCAAGATTTACGAATAAGGATGAGTTATTTTTCTCTAAGATGTTCAGAGAAAGAGAGCAGGTATTGAGTAGGGGGAGCTTAGACCCCGATGGTGTCAAACAGGGGAGCTACAGAATTTTCAAGAAGCTCAATACGTGTAGAAAAACAGTTGGCATGGCCGATGTCCCACCTGATTGAGCAAGGGGAGCTAGAGAGTTTTCAAGAGGAGTTGTTCCTTTTCTGAGAAAGAAAAGAAGAAGATGAAAGCAGTACCTTACTCTTCGGCGGTAGGAAGTTTGATGTAATGACGTGAACAAGCATCGTTGGAATGAGAGAATTACGGTAAAAGGCTGGAGGGGGAGATTGTTGAATATCCAGCCATTCTTAGTCAAAAAGCTTAAACGCCATGTTGAAATTCTTGTGCTAGTTGACTAGTGGTTACCAACTCCTACTACCACCACCTAAATGTCAACTAAACCACCACTGTTGACAAATGGTGGAGCTTATTCACACATATTTTTAACCTTACAAATAGAGGGGCTTCTCCAGCATTTGAGAGTGCAGAGAAATGGAGAGAGGTGGTGGCAGTTAATGAGGAAACATATTGTGTAGAGAGATTGAGAGAGTTTTAGGAAATGGTTCCTAAAACTAGGATGTAGAAAATAGTGAAAAAATATTGTTGGAGTGTTTTTGGGAAACACTTTGAGTGCCAATATTTTGTATCAATCTC
Source organism: Croton laevigatus (assembly GCA_949640765.1). Lineage (NCBI taxonomy): Eukaryota > Viridiplantae > Streptophyta > Magnoliopsida > Malpighiales > Euphorbiaceae > Croton > Croton laevigatus. The sequence continues at coordinate 4,052 of CATIWJ010091243.1, read as the reverse complement.
TTTGTATGTCTACTATTTTGATAGTGGAAGAATTATTCGAAGTTTGTTCCGTAGACGTAGCCCTAAACAGTTAAAGAGTGAACCACGTAAATCTGTGTGTGTTGAAATTTTTTATTCCACTGCGATGTTTATTCTTGTAACCTTCTTGAGGAGACCTAACAGTTAGTAACTTAGCAGGGGATGGTATTAGATGGGGATTGAACCTTAGACGTTTGGAGGATATGAGATACTTCTTCAACCACCATGCCACCCACACCCCTTAAATTAATCATACTTTCTTACACATGGGTAATTTAAACCAATAAATTAACCAAACCAACCAATCCATGTGAAACAAACTAAAAAAATATTCACATAAGTTAACAAATAATCCTTTAAATCTCTAAAAAAAATTGCGAAGAAAAATGTACAAAACAAAAAACAGGATGTACATGTGAAGTTAGCACAAAACACAAAATTGTTTATTCACAAGAAAATAACAAAAACAAAGAAGTCAAACCAACAAAGGGAATTGGGTTTTCTTTTCTTTTGTAAGTTTTGGTCTATTTTGGGGACCAAAACATATAGTAATCAAGAAAAGAAAAGTTAGACAGTGGAAAAGACTCAATTAAACCAATTTTGGAATTACTTGTGGATTAATCTAATTAAAAATTATAATATTTTAATAAAAGACATAAATGAGAATATTAGTGTTTTAATAATATATACATAGAGTAAAATTTTTTATTATTTAAATTGTATGTCTTATCCCTTATTTTATTAGATAAGATAAAAAAATTTTAAATTTAAATTACAAGTCTTATCTCCTATTACTCTTATAAATAGATTTTATGCTACAGTGAATTCATGCTATTTCTTTGCCTTTTCTGTTTTTGTTCATTATGGTTATGCGGCGTTTGGTTCACGCAGGGGAAAGGGAATGAAATCGGGAAAGGGAAACAAGGAGAAAGGAGACAGAGAATCGGAATACTTTTCCCTGTTTGGTTATGATCAAGAAACGGAATAGTTTATCCCCTGATTCCCTTTGTAACTGTTTGGTTTGAAACAGATAATCGAAATCAGAATTATTATTATTATTATTATTTATGTATTTATTATTATTATTATATTTAATATTTATTATTATTATACTTGTTATTTATGTATTTATTATTATTATTTATATATTTATTATTATTATTTATTACTATTTATTAATATTAATATTATTTATTATTATTATGCATGAGAAGAGAGAGAAAGAGGGAATGTGAATAGAATTCCGTATGGGGTGTGTGAGGAATCAATTTGGGGGAATTGAGGGGAAAACCAATACTAAAAAAGGGGAATGGGAATCATTGGCCAACCAAACACTCTCATTAAGGGTTTCATTCTCTTTCCCTTTCTTGATTACCCCCAACCAAACGCCTCCAATCTTTTCCTTTTCTGTTTTCTTTATCATCACCTATTTTATTTCATCATTCTTAATTCTAATTTTTTTTTTTTAATTTTGACATATTTCTTTAATGGTGAGATGAAATCTATGGGAAAAGAATGCATTTGATGTAAACTGAATATATTAGGTAGAACTTCTTATAACCTCGCAGAATTATTCATGATCCGTGGAAATAGCATAGATATAAGATAGAAATTTTTTCACAATCCCATGTGGAGAGAATATATTATTTTATGTGTAAAGAATTAAATGGAATATATTATTTTTTGTTTTAATATACATATTCTACTTTAGGAGAAATTGAAGAAAAAGATTGAAATAAACCTTGAACTGGGATTTCAGTTAAAGAGGTACCTTAGTACTAGCTTACTCTCTTGGTTGACATCATTACAATAAATTTTGGTGAAATTGCTATTTGTATTTGCGAATTGATTTATGGTGACAATTTATTGATATTTTTAATGTTTACATTATTCTTAATAGTTTGCCGTCTATAAACAATATTAACAAATTTAAATAATTTCCTATTTGAAATAATGTTGGAAGTGGACCTTTTTTTTTTTTTTTTTTGTTAATTGTGGCAGCGGAAAATTATATCAAAATCTTAAAATTTCTGAAAATTCTATTCAATCATTTTCTATTTAAGTTTAAGAATTAGTATAAATATGAGTTTAAAAATATAAAATTAGATTAATCACCAAAAACTATTTATATTATTGGCAGTACATTTACTAATAAAATTATTTTTATATTAATTTAAGATAGTTAAGTGAAAAATATGTTATGCAATTTTATAAAATTAGTAACAACTTTAGCACAGTGCAGATTTTACTACTCTTTTGAAACAAAAAATACAATCAACTAAGTTTGGTCTAGTTAATTTACTCTTTTAATGAAAAAATGAGAGATATTGACATAGCGGAAGTATTAAGAAATAAGAGAGATCTATAAACTGTTCATTAATAAGATTAATTTCAGCAAATAGCTTTTACTAGAAATTAGTCATCCAAAACAAAATTTGGAAAAATAATATTATTGTCTGAAAATATCAAAAACTGCCTCTCCATCTCAAACTGACAAAAAAAAAAAAAAATCAAAACCCATAATCGATTACTGCATAATTCATAGGATTGAGTTCATACTAAAGAAAAAAGAAAGTGAATGAAATTTATAAAGAAATTTAATTGTAGATGAGTCAATGTCAATCCATGACATACTACATAGTCTTCAGTGGCACAAAGCACAATCAACCAAAACAAATGTATATTAAATCAAACCAAGCCAACCCAAGAGGTTGGCCTGGTGGTGAGGTAAGTCACCAAAGACCAAAAGGTCCTGCGTTCAAACCTTGGGGGTAACTAAAGTTAAAAAAAAAAAAAACCAAGCCGGCTCTTTTTAAATTGAAATTCCAACCCCATCACAATCTCCAACTTCTCTCTCTAAGCCTTATTCGTAGATCTCAACAACTACGAAAAATAAGTTAATCACCAAAATACAAAAAAAAAGCCATAGCCTAACGAAGTCTTTATCAAATCCTCCAAATTAACACCACATCAAAACTTTAGAATATATGCTTTCTTTTGTTTTCTTCCAAAAGGGCACTTTTTTAAATTTTTCAACTTTTTTTTAAGTCAAAAGTTTTTGTTCTTCTTCTTCCTTTTATATTGCAAGTCAAAGAATAATGATGAGCTTAATTCATAGTATTTATTTTCTTTCTTTGAAGAACATATGCTAAAGAAATATGATTATTGAAGAAACAGAAGGGAATCCTATTTCTGATCATATTTTGGATTGGTTAGATGATTCTGTATCATTTCTTCCATCATTCTTGGATGATTCTTATTCTTACCAATCAACCGATGTTCATAGCTATCAACAATGGTGGAATCCAACAGAAAACATCTGTCAAGATCCAACCGACCTTAACACTAATCTCACCACCATAACCGCCGCCACAGCAGCCGCGACCACCACCACCATCAATGGCCCAATTCAAGAAACCAATCCCACTATTGCCCATCATCCACAACAGCTGAATTCATCAAGAAAACGAGAAGCAGCAGATGACATATTGCAGAATCATCAAGAAACGAAGAAACAAAATCACCAGACCGTCAGCAATGAAGAAAAAGATGGTGAAGTAGTAGCAGTAGTAACAGGAAAAAGATCAAATGGAACTAAGAGAAGTAACAGCAAAAATACAGGAAATAATAGTAATAATGGAAATAATAAAGATGGAAGATGGGCAGAACATTTGCTTAATCCTTGTGCAATAGCCATCAATACAGGTAATTTATCAAGAGCTCAACATCTTCTTTATGTTCTTCATGAACTTGCTTCTTCAACCGGCGATGCGAATCACAGGCTTGCTTTTTATGGTCTTAGAGCCTTAACTCACCATTTATCATCATCATTATCATCAGCCACTTCTTCTTCTTCTTCGTCTTCTTCGTTGCCTATGTCTTTTGCGACGACTGAACCTAAGTTCTTTCAAAGATCTTTACTGAAATTTTATGAGGTTAGTCCATGGTTTGCATTTCCTAACAATATTGCGAATTCTTCTATTCTGCAAATTCTTACTAAAGAACAGGACAATAAACAGAGTCTTCATATTATC